>OX401407.1:51996731-52045927 GCA_947846245.1 Cerastoderma edule
TATTTTTTATTTATTTGAATCCATATAGGTACAGGATAAATAGAAAAGATGGTTGGTTCTTTGAAAAGAAAAGGTTATCAAGCTCAGCTTCAGATTACAAGCAATTTCTCAGCACCACAAAGAGTATGCAGGTTATAAAATACACAGTTTTCTCTTGCTATTTTCAAATTGAAACCATTACAATTTTGTTTATATAGGGTTCACTGCAGATTCAACAATCTTTAAGATATGTTACAGTTTTCCTGTATTCACCAGTACTAGACAGAGCTTAACAAAGGACTCTCCCACGAAACCAGAAGCATTAGCAGAGATTAAAACCAGAGGTATCGGCTGGGATTGAACCCTGGACTTCAGAGCAAAAAGACCCCAACCTTAACAACTGGGCCATCCAGGACCCCTGAAAACATTAGACAATTTCTTGATTTAACCCTTTACCAAACACCAAATTTTCAAATGTCCCAAATTGAAAGAGTTTACAGATGACATTTCAAAATGTGATGAAATGGAAAACTAATCTTCTGAAAGGACAGAAAACATCGTGGGAAAAAGAGAAATTGCTCGTTACATGAGCAATTTGTCCTTTTCCCACAACATTTTCCAAAGTCGTCTGCAACTAAGTTGTCAAATATTGTTATTGTTTGGTTAAGGGTTAAGAATGGGTAAAAAAAAGCTATTCACCTCCAAGCTGTTGCATAGTTGCCTGTTCCTTGAGTTTCCTATTGGCCATATCCAGTTCTGATTTAACTTGGATGTTTTCTGACTGTAACTTGCCTACCTCCTGCAATAAGAAAAGAGGAACTGTCTCCTTTTTAGCCTGTTTGGTTGAATGGTTTGTATGGGGAGTGAAGATAAATTGTCGACAATCAAACTTAACCCTTAGAATGCTGGGAAATTTTCTAAAAATAGATTTTTGTGTCGTCTCCATTCCAAAACCTGAAATATCTGTTGAATCTTTATGAGAAAAGATACTCAGAGTAGCAAACAGGTTAGATCACGGGCCAGGCACAAATTACTTAGCGTCTGGCCTGTGATCTAACCTGTTTGCATAAGCATGAAGTCGGTTCCAGCACTATAAGGATTAAAGTTGTCTAGATTACAGTATCAACTATAATAGTTTTCCACTTATTGATTTTACATTGATTGTCACGGAAGCTTGAAGCTTATTAAATACACTCTCAATGAATGCTAGACATTTAACCAGTACTAACACAACTTTAAGGATTAGTCCCTGTATTATCACCTCACTGCTAACAGGGATCGAACTGGAGATCCTCTGTACCAGAGACTGATGCTCAAATATTGCACCACTGTCTCCAATTCATGTTACATTGATTGTTAAACAAGTTCTTGTAACTTAAAATAATCACTCTCAATTCTGCTTCCTGGATACAAAACAAATAATCAGGCTGACCTTGGATTGATGTAAAGTTGCAAGGTTGATCCTGCTACTCACCAGTATCAAACCCGCGACCTTCATGTAAATACTTATTTTGTCAACAAATACAGAAGGATATCATAAACCCCCCAAGTACCTCATCATGTTTTTTCTGAAGCAGCTCCTTCTCCGACACCAAGTCCTGTTTCTCGCCACGCTCCTGTTCTAAGTCCTTCACAAGGCGTCTCACTTCCTCCTCTAGCTCAGTCACGCGATTGGACGATTTCTCCGCCACTGTGCTGACTACCCGTAATTTCTCAACTTCTGTGAGGAGATTCTTGATTTGTGATTCCTGTTTCTGTACAACCCCTGATGTTTCTTTTTTCTAGTGGAGAAAAAAAGGTTCATTATAGGCTTTACAAGATACTAAAGTAACTAGGGTTCGGTGCAATACTACAGTAAGTGCTTCATGTTTATGAAGCACTTACTATAGTCTTTCATTGAACCGTCGACTTGGTTCTGTTTTGCACAAAGCCAAATGCTATTTGCTATTATTTTGGGCTTCCACGAGACTATTCTTCACAATGGTAACTGTTCAGGTATTTCCATGACCTGAGAAATATACACCTCATCATCATATAAGAGTAGATTTACAAATCTTTTGTTATAATGTCCCGCATGATAACAAATTTCCCATGAGCGTCCTCGTTCAGAACTTCAATGAATATGGAAATGTTGAACATCATTTAAACCACTACATTTGGTCAGCTCCCCCCCCCTCCCCATGATGGGAATTTGTGACATTGTGACATGGTCCAACTCAAGAAACAGCAAACAGGCCTTTTGTTGACTAATCCATTGGTAACAGATTGTAATTCTGGGCAAGATTTATCTGCAGTATTAATTGATAGCATACCTTGGTGTCAAGTTGTTGTTGTAGTTGAATAATCTTATTCTCCAGACCTTTGTTTACGTTCTTAACATGGTCTATAGACTTGGCCTCAACCTGAAATAAACAGCTATTTCTTAACATGTGAACATGTTAAGGATTCAAGGCAAAGCTCTCAGATTACCCCAAAAAAGATTTAAGAAACATGTTAAGCATTGAACCCTCCATATATCTTTTTATGAACCTTTCCATATGAAATGTAAAACTCAAAGATTCGATTGCAAGGCTATCACGAGTTGCCAACAAAGGATTTAGGCCCAAATATAGATTTGCATTGAACCTTCCACATATCTTTTTATTGACCTTTCAATATCAAATGTAAAACTTAAGGATTCAATGCAAGACTATCACAAGCTGCCAACGAAGGTTTAGAACCTAATATAGTTTTGCATATATCTATTTGTGTACCTTTCCTTATAAAATATAAACTCGATGATTCAATGCAAGGCTATCTAAAGTCCACAACAAAAGTAAAAGGCACATGAAAGGATAAAAGTAATAATCAATAACTGAAAAATATATGTAGTTCTTTTATTATGTTCAGAAGTCATGAAAATTAATTTATGAATGCTGTGAGACCCTATTTACTAAACTTCTTTAGCACATACTATTTTGCGATTGAAATGTAGTTGTCTCCAATTCAATCATATTAATCAACATTATGTTTGTTACATATTTAAAATAATTCATTCTGATTGGTTGGTTAAAAATTTGTGAATCATGTGACCAGGTCAGAGGTGAAGAATCAGGTAATCTTAATTATTAAACTGACTAATCTGGATTATTTATCGTTGGTTTTCATGTTAAAGTTGTGCTGATGAATTTTTTTGGAGATAACTACTTGAAGCTGACCTAAAGTTTACCAAATAATGTAGTTTGATATAGCATTAATCTCCTTTTATGAGTCTTTTAGGACTTACACAAAATGACATTGAACCTCCCTTGGATAGAACATAGTTAAAAAATTTGGTATATCTTTTTATGAAGCTTTTTCTGTTAGATCAACTCAAAGTGGTGACATAATATAACAATGTGTGATTACTTTGTTTGGATTTTAACAAAGTTGTAATAAATACTTTTGTTTATGCCATGATCATGTGAAAAAGTCTTTTAGGTGTATGCTATGATGAGAAATTCGTAGTTTTGAGAAATTTAAGATTGATCTAAACCAAGGATGACTGAAGTAATCCAACGAAAGAAAAAGCTTAAAAAAAATGAAAATTATGGGTATTCTACCTTAAAAAAGGAATAAAAGAACAACTTTGAATAATGATAGTGTTTAAATCAATTGAAAAACACTTTATCATTCATAGTGAATAATTGGTAATAAACACTTTACCTTCATTATCTTGAATAGTGTCTTTGCCTTCCTTCTTCTATAGTGACTCTGTATTTGAACAATTCCATACATGACTCGTTTATACTGTTTACGTGCCAAGTAAGCACGCATCGCCGCCTGGATATTCCTCGTTTTGTGCTCGTATAATTGCCGCATGAAGTCTCTTCGGCCAAAGTAACCACGAATGGCAGCCTGCAATAAAATGTATGATTATAGATATTGTATATTTGGAGGACAGCAATATTGACCAGTCAACAAAACCCCACCCCAAATATTTGTTGGTGTTGTTTTCAGAAAAAGGGCCATTGAAAACAATATATACAAGCACACAGTCATGCATATGTTTGGCAGAGTTTTGTACACCATTTCATTGAGTAAACTGTTATGAATATTCAAATCAAGGCATATTGGCGTATAGTCAATTAGGGTTTCGAGATAAATGGACTACAGGACGCCCCGTCAATGATGTTTGGTTCTACGTGGTTTAACCCTTTGTCAACAATTTTTCCATAATGACACAGCTTTCATGAATATATCTGTACTAGACTAGGCTCTGAAGTGACACGCAAACGAAACCAGAGGTACTGGTGGGACTTAAACCAAAATTCAAAATTTAATGTATGCATGTACATAATATACACTGTTAATGTCCTAACCCTTTACCAAACGCAAACATTTTTCGACTGTCCCAAATTGATCGAGTTTGCAGACGACATTTCAAAATTTTATGAATTCGAAAAAAAAATCTTCCAATAGGGCAGAAAACATTGTGGGAAAAGGAGAAATTACTCGTTAAAAGCAATTTCTCCTTTTCCAACTATGTTTTCCAGAGTTGCCTGCAACAAACTCATCAAATGTCACTATTGTTTGGTAATGGGTTAATGTGTATATTTAAGCATGATCCGACCCTCTTTCATTAATCTGCTTTAACCCTTTACCAAACATTAATTAACAAAACATTAATGACATTTCACAAGTTTGCTGCAGGTGACTCTGGAAAACGTTGTGACAAGCAATTCCTCCTTTTCCAAGAATGTTTTCTACCATATCAGAAAATTATTTTCCAATTTCATCGTATTTTGAAATGTCGTCTGCAAGCTCTTTGAATTTGGGACAGTCCAAAATTTGGAATTTGGTATAGGGTTAAGTGTTTTGAAAGGAGCTTTTACGTGGCCTAGTGATTACTGGTTGGAGTACAGAACTTTAAATCACATGCTATTGAGACTTCAATCTTGAGTTATTGTGTGACAAGGTCCCTACCTGCACTCTGACAACAGCATGCTGTACTTGATTGAACTTGCTCCTGGCCTTGAAGCCACGCCACGTCTTCTGTATAGTTGTGGCAGCTCTGTTCTCTCGGAGAAGTTGAGCATGCCTTGAAAAAACAACAAAACAATGTGTAGTCAAATTTCTCACCATGTATTACCCGATTACCAATAGGCGATGCTGTTTAAAAGAATATTGATATGATGGTATTCTACATGTTGTAATCTAAAACCAAAAATGAAAGCAAAGGTTTCAAGAAAGAAATTTGGTATGGTCTATAACGCCTTGTCAACTATTTCTCAGTTGTGATACTGCTTGCCTCGATCAACCAGTACTAGGCTGGGGCTCTGAAGTGACTTACCAAAGGCCACTCCCATGAAACCAGAGGTGTAGGTGGGCCTTGAACCTGGGACCCCAAGTCTTGGTCCACCTTCTTAATCACTGAGCCATGCAGGACCCCCAACAATGGTTTAGTTATCCTTTCATTTATATAGTATGCTTTATTTCCAATAGGCGATACCCTTTGAAAGAATAGTAACATGATGGTATTCTACTAGCTGTATTCTATTCTAACCATTTACTGAAAGCCAAATTTTCCACTGTTCCAAATTGAAAGAGTTGTCAGACGACATTTCAAAATGAGATAAAATTGGAAAATGTTCTTCTGATAGGGCACAAAACATTGTGGGAAAAGGAAAAATTGCTCGTTACGAGCAATTTCTCCTTTTCCCACAATTTTTTTCCAAAGTGGTCTGCAACGAAGTGGCTAAATGTCGTTATTGTTTGGTATAGGGTTATAAAAAATCAAGCATTCTCAAACGGGGGGGTTCAAGAAAGAAACACCATTGTCATCCTCTCACCTTCTGGCAAGCAAGCCACGTCCATACCGCTGCATGCCGAGAGCTGCGATACGGAGCTTGATGTATCGTTTCTTGGCCAACCAACCTCGCACATGTTTCTGTATCATCACACCACATGCGCGTAACTTGTCTGCCCTCAGCTTCTCTAGATACGCAACCTGGCCAGCCCGGAAAAAAATCTTGCTTTTTCCCAGTCTGTATTTGTCCTCATCCTGAAAACAAAATGGTTTTTAAATAAAATCTTAACTCATTACTAGATAATCATGACATTTGACCAGTTAGTTTCAGATGACTTGTGAAATCATTGTGGGAATAGGAAAAATTGCTCTAATTGAGCAATTTTTCCTTTTTCCACAATGTTTTTGCCCTATCAGAAGATTGTTTTCCAATTTCGCCACATTTTGAAATGTTGTCTGCAAACTCTTTCAATTTGGGACAGTCGAAAATTAGGCGTTTGGTAAAGGGTTAAGACACCTTTTGATAATATCTAACTAATGTTTCTGCTCTCATGTTGTAGGCTGTCTAGTATCAGTGGACGATATATTTCCTCTCCAGCACTTAATTAAAACATATCCTGAGCCAAAGCTTCTGTAGATCTCACGAAGAAAACTGTTCTCTATATGAGAGACAGAGAAATCATGCCACATTTACTTCAATATCAATGTGATGTAATGTCAGCTATGTAAGCATTCACTAACCACTAGGTAGATTATTGACCCAACTTGGTACTGAACTCAAGTCTTAGATACTACAGACTGAGCAAACAAGCTCAAGTCCATGTAGAACAAATGAAAGTATTACAAGGCTATGTTCTACATCTTTTCTGTACAGTTATAAACAGGGTTAGAAATCTGTCAACAGTCTAGTCTTATCTAACTTAAGAAATCTTTTGCTGACTATATATCTTAAAAGTAACAATTCCAAATCTGTTAGTCCTTTTAAACCCTCCAAATATGTCAAAGACAGGCAAGTTGACCCACCTGAATAAGCTTAGGTAGAACCACTTGGCATGACCCTTTGAAGTTTTTCCTGTTGATATCCTTGGACTGGGCAAGTACTCTGTACCGCTGGAAAAACTCATTGTAAGCCCATCTGAAATAAACATCCAACGATTAGTTGATTTCAAACCACCATACATCAATGGGTTTTCTTTTATCCTGGGTTAAGTGCAAGTTCTATAGTAAGTGCTTCACATTTCCTGAAAATTTTGATACTGATAATTCATTTTCACCTTTTTAGGTATATGTTTATCTTCTGGGCTTTACATTACATCAACATCATTTCAGTTAAGTTGCAATGCCCAGTTCAAACAGATGAAAGAAAACCCCAATCTACCTGCCCATAAAGACTGGTCAAACCAGGTAAATCCATCAGTTTTCAATAGGTCTCGTAACTTCTTCTCATGAAAATCCACTGGGATTAAAACTCATGCTTGGAGGGGCCAAGTGATTTCAAGTCCTGGGTACTGTTTTAATTAAGTGACTTAAGTAAAATATTTGAGTAAGTCAAAGAGGATATACATGGATAGCATCATTAATAAAAGTACAATGTTATAATGTGACACGTCATTGGAAATGTCACAGAGAGACGATTCCAATGATGTGTTATTTCACAATATTTCTTAGCCAAATATCAAAGTAAGAGGGAATAGTTTTGAACTTACCCAAATTTTGAGCATATAATGGTTATTAAAACAATACCCTATACTCTTAACCTAGGCCACAGAAGAGGTTGACATTACCTTGATGGGAAGCCGGCAGCGCTGATTCTGATGGTTTCCAGGACACCGCAGGCCCTCAGCTGCTCAACGGCTCTCTTGGGCTCAAACCTGGGTCAACAAATTAAAAAGTTAAGTTAAAAAAAAATAAAAATAATAGAAAGTGCGACCTGAGAAGGCCAACTGCGTTTGAACTTGACTCTTTTCCCCAGATATAGATGATTTAACACACCTGTTATCTATTTATTTATCTATATGGGTTTTATATCATATCAACATTATTTCAATTATGTTGCGATGCCCGATTTAAATGATGGAAGAAGATCCCATACTCAACTTCCCATATGGTCTGGTCAAGCCGGGAAGAACCATAAGCATACCATAAGTCAGTCAGGAGACACTTGAACATGAACGCTTTCACACATGTCATATACTAATAACTGCTATAAAAGCTATTCTATTATTGTGAACCAGTAACGAAATCTGGTTTGGCAGAATGCACAGAGAGCGTTTTTGGGTAGGCTTGCAGGTAGAAAAAAAGGAAATCACCCGTACAACAACCCCTTTACTTACACAAAAGCTGCTTTCAGGTCATTTGGCTTGATACACCTGTACAACAACCCCTTTACTTACACAAAAGCTGCTTTCAGGTCATTTGGCTTGATACACCTGTACAACAACCCCTTTACTTACACAAAAGCTGCTTTCAGGTCATTTGGCTTGATACACCTGATGTAATGTGGCGCAGTAGAATTAAGAGTGTTCATCAGATTGACAAGGGAGTCTCGGAACTGAAAATGAACAAGATTTAACCCTTAGAATGTGTAATTTAGAATAAGTAATTTCCTAAAATTAGATTTTTGTGTTGTCTATTTTCCAAAACCCTAAATATCTGCTTAATTTTTACGGAAAAATAATCAGAGGAGCAAACAGGTTAGATCACAGGCCAGCCACCAATTTACTTGGTGGCTTGCCTGGATCCAACCTGTTTGCATAAGCATGAAGTTGATATGGTTGTTTATGATTGTTAGTTTAAGATATTTTTTACAATTGGATTGGGACGGAAGCTATAAGCTTATTTAGTCCCTCTCCTGAAAATACATAACAACATGACACGCAATACATTTACAATCATAGTTATTTATGAATTGTAATGTTGATTAATGATGATGAT
The DNA here is from genome assembly GCA_947846245.1 of Cerastoderma edule. NCBI lineage: Eukaryota > Metazoa > Mollusca > Bivalvia > Cardiida > Cardiidae > Cerastoderma > Cerastoderma edule. The sequence goes on from OX401407.1 coordinate 52,005,412, forward strand.
GATAACAATGAAGATGATGACAATTGACATCCAGTTACCTGAGAACCCACACTCCTCTTCATCTGTTTACTGCCACCTTTAGGTGCCTGTTTCAGTGCCTGCACTCGACCTTTCCCAACTTCCTCTTTATCCGCAAACAACTCCCCCACCAGCTCAAACTGAAATAAAAGGAGAGAAATATTAACCCTTATAGTGCTTTAACCGAATTCATGCCTATGCAAATAGGTTAAATCAGGCCAGCCGCCATTTAAATTGTCGGCTGGCCTGTGATATAACATTTCTGCTACTCTGGGTAGCAGACAACACAAAAATCTATTTCTAAAAAATTACCCAGCATTCTAAGGGTTAAAAGAAAAAACAAAGAAATCAGCCTGTTATTAGAAAATTGAAACTCTATTTTTAGAAAATTACCCAGCATACTTAGGGTTAAACATCAAGCCTCTTACCTCACTAGCCTTCATGATCTTCACATGTTCCTCCGATATCGAGTCGCGGTTCTTGTCGAGAAACCCAGTGGCCGTGTATGTGACCTTGTCAGCAAAGTGAAGAATTATAAAGGACTCTCGACCAATGCGAGGCTTCTCAAAGTGGGAGGACTTGAGGTGTTTTCCGTACAGTTTCTGGCACCAGTTTTCATCGGAACCTCTGGGCAACTGTGAAAGAAATGTTAATTGTTTGTTTGTTTATATGAGGTTAAACATCAGATCTACCGTATTTCAGATATGTTGCAATGGAGGAAAACCCCAAACTCATCTGAACATAAGGGATGGTCAAGCCAGGTAGAAACATCGACATTCACATTTGTGAAGCACTTACTATAGTATTGCATTATGCCCTAAAATCTACCTTGTCCTATTCCTTCCATTCATCATGTTGGTCATAGACTTAATCAGGTCAATGGTAAGATTTCTACAATACTGGTTGCCATGGCAACTCAAGAGACAACCAGGCGTAAAACGGCCTTGAGTTTGTATTCCATGCCACAAACAGCAGATCAAAATTTCTCAATACAGCCTCAATTATGTAAATACAGGGCTGGTTGTCATAGTGATCAATTAAGAATCAGACTAAAAATGACATTAAACTAACCTTACATTCTGCATCAAACAGATCAAGAATTTCCAATATCTTACGTCTTAATTATGACAAAGTGAGGCTACTTGCCCTTGTCACCAATGAAAGATCAGTGAACAATCACATTGCACGCCATCTTACATCCACCTTCAAACAAGTCAAGAATTCCCAACTTAGCCATAACAAGGTCAATACAAGGCTTGTTGAGTTAGAAATCAATTTAAGAAACGTTAACAATTAACTTTGATTTTACGTTGCATTTTTCATCCAGCAGTTCAGGCACTTTCAAGTAAGCCTAAATAAGGTCAGTATAATACAGGTTGCCATAGTAATCAATCAAAGATCTGGTAACAATTAACTTTGACCTTGCATTTTTCATCCAGTAGTTTAGGCACTTTCAAGTAAGCCTAAGTAAGGTCAGTATAATACTGGTCGTCATAGTAATCAATCAAAGACCCAGTAACAATCAACTTTGACCTTACCTTACATTCTTCATCCAGCAAGTCCAGGATTCCCAGTTTTGCCTCAATAAGGTCAATACAAGGTTGGTTGTCATAGTAATCAATAAAAGACCAGGCTATCTCCTCTTTCACATATTCCTCTTGTTCCAGTTTAAACACATGCTGCAAGTAGAAACAGTGTATCAATCAACCTGGTAATGTCATGTCTTTTAACCCTTAACCCTTATAGTGCTGGAACCGTCTTCATACTTATGCAAACCCGTTAGATCAAGGCCAGCCGCCAAGTAAATTGGCGGCTGGCCTGTGATCTATCCTGTTTGTTACTCTGGGTATCTTTCCTCAACAAAAAATTTTAAGCAGATATTTAAGGTTTGGGAAAGCAGAAGAAACATATTTCTATTTTTGGAAAAATACCCAGCATTCTAACGTTTAAAGGGGCTAAAAACCAGTCTAATAGAGTAAATATGCTTTAAATACAAAAAAGTCAAATTTCTAAAAATTCTGCTTCTTTTAATCTGTTTACAAGTTTATTTAAGTGAAAGTGCTAAAATGGTTACATGAAATACAATTGTAAATTCAACAAAACAGCATTGGATCATCTAAAATTAATGAGATATCAGGAAACAATTAGAATCAGAGACAATACAGTGTTGAAAGAAGTCCCTCTGGTAGAAAAGAAAAATGTTTGCCCACTTTTCTTGTTTTTCAAAATGATTGTTTTATGAACTGTCGAAACAGATTTTTAAACAGATTGTGTAAAATAAAATAAGAAATTAATATAGAAGATCAATAAGATTAGTATATTTCTTAAATGGTTAATAAGTAACAATACTACATTTTCCAAGATAGATGATTCTATTATTTATACCGCTTTATCAATAATCAACTAAATTCTAAAATTATCAATAGATCTAAATGCAGCCCAAGATTCAACTTGAATTCATGCCCAAATTACATGAAGTATAAGTGTAGTCTATAATACATTCTTTCTATATTAAATAATATAAATTAAGTTCACCCTTTCACCCTTATAATGCTGGAACTTCGTGCTTATGCAAACAGGTTTGATCAAGGCCAGCCACCAAGTAAATTGGCAGCTGGCCTGTAATCTAACCTGTTTGCTGCTCTGAGTATCTTGACTCATCAAAATTAAGCAGAAATTTCAGGTTTTGGAAAGCAGACAAAACAAAAACCTATTTTAAGAAAATTACCCAGCATTATAAGGGTTAAGTAATATTTGACATAATATTATTAGCAGTCAAAGACTTTGGAACCATTGTTAAAAAAAAAATTGCTAGGGAAGAGCAATATATCCTTTGTCTCAATGGTACAACCAATCATACTATTCATATATACAATATATTATTTATTCATTTCTATCTATATGGGATTTTACATGGCCCCAACATCATTTCAGTGAAGTTGCCGTACATGGCTCATAATAATGTACTTAAACACACATGGTAGAACCATAGGCTTTCTGTAAGTCAGTTGGGAGACTGCCTCTGATGAAAATCCAAATGCTGTCACTGGGATTTGAACCCACATGGAGATGGCTTATGTAATTTCCAGTTCTGTACTCTAACCACGAAACCATGGAAGCCCCCCCCCCCCACCCCCCCACCCCCAATTATTCCTTTTGCTAAAATAGCTAAACCCCGAAATTATTCTTATGCAAAATCAATGATCTTTCCTTTTTGTTTGCCATCTGCTGTATCATTCAATTTGGACCAGTCCAAACATTACATATTGGGTAGTAGTTAAAAATTAGTAAATTCAAGACAGTTAATGTTATAACAGTCCATATTCAAACTATGGAGTATACGGTATGTTCATAGCTGTTTATATTGGGGAGACATTTATAACATGGCCTTTATAAGAGCATTGATTCATTAAAAAATGCCTTGTTTGGAATCATTCTTGAAATTAGATATTTAACCCTTTCCCAAACACCAAATGCTGAGACAATGCTTTTTTATAGGCTATGTTATAAACTAGAAATGTTCAGATATTTTGCATTTGTTTTCGACATCCTGAATAAACTTCTTTACCATCATTTCATATGCAAAGTTGTTGATAGAAAAGCATCTTTTTCACTGAACATTTTAACAACCTTTTCGTTAAATCTATTGTGTGTGTTCTAGTTTGTTTAATCCCTTATAGCGCTGGAATCGACTTCATGCTTATGCAAACAGGTTATACTCAGGCCAGCTGCCAAGTAAATTGGCGAATGGCCTTGATCTAACCTGTTTGCTACTCTGAGTATCTTTCCCGTATCTTTCCTTATCAAAATTAAGCAGATATTTAATGTTTTTGGAAAGCAGATTACGCAAAGATCTATTTTTTGAAAATTACCCAGTAATCTGAGGATTAAAAAAAGAAAATACAGAAATCAGCCTCTAATTTGAAACATTAATCCCTTTGAGCTTGTGTTTTTCAAGATATTGCTTCAAGCATTTCAAATAGATCCTATGCAGTAAAAAATGAACATTTCTTAAGTCTTGAAGAATATGTGGAATTCTTACTAATTAAAAAGAACTTCAGAATTTGTTCTGTAATAGAGAAAAGCCATCAGGCTGGTCTAGAGCATGTACATCTGCAATTTCACTTTAGTAAAAGGCATGCATAAACAATGCTTGTATACAAATATTTCCCTTAGAATTCATTTTGGTCTAATAAACTGAACTTATGGAGTAGACAATCATTAACTAAATACATTCTATGAACAACATATAAAGATTTATGTTCATGTTTAAAAAGGCTGTAGCCCTGCTTCAGAGCTAGGACTACATCAGCATTATTTATGTACCTGCTGGGTAAGCATTAGCCAGTCACAAGGGGCATTTTAGATTGTGTGATTTCTTTTTTAGCTTATGAGACCCTTGCACTCCATTGCTGTGTATTTTTCAGGACAAGCAAGCCAATTCTAATTCTATCGATCAATCTTCCTCCTCCCTTCCTCCACCTCATTTTTTTTTCTGGGTTTGGTTCCTTGAGTTTTAATAAGTTTTAGTAATAAAAGGGCAGATAACTTATACTGAACTTACTGGCATTATCTTGTCAACAATTCTAAATCATGAATATCATTTTGTCTAAGTAAACAACTTTTTGTTAACCCTTAGATTGCTGAGTAATTTTCCAAAAATAGAATTTTGTGTCGTCTGCTTTCCAAAACCTTAAGTATCTGTTTAATTTTGTCAAGGAAAGATACCCAAAGTAGCAAACAGGTTAGATCACAGGCCAGCCACCGTGTACATTTGCGGCTAGCCTGGATCTTACCTGTTTGAATAAGCATGAAGTCTGTTCCAGCACTGTAAGGGTTAAAACAACTGTTTGAAAATTAATTCTCTCACATGGAATTTTGTCACAAGAACAGCTGTAGAAACATATTTAAATTATGATTCTGAAATCTTTGTCAGAAAAGGAAGAATTCATCACAAACAGGTAACTTACACTGTTAAATATCTGCTGAAGTTTTTCGTTGGCGTAGTTAATACAAAACTGCTCAAAGCTGTTGATCTTGAAAGTTTCGAATCTGAAAAAAAAGAGAAATATCAAAAACTATTCATTTGATAGAAACAGAAAGTTGTGACCAAATCTTTCAACTATCATGCAGTTATGTCATGGTGACAGCTCACCAATCTGTGTGCCCTTGGTAATATACAAGTTCTATGCTATGTCATGGTGACAGCTCACCAATCTGTGTGCCCTTGGTAATATACAAGTTCTAGGCTATGTCATGGTGACAGCTCACCAATCTGTGTGCCCTTGGTAATATACAAGTTCTATGCTATGTCAATCTGTGTGCCCTTGGTAATATACAAGTTCTATGCTATGTCATGGTGACAGCTCACCAATCTGTGTGCCCTTGGTAATATACAAGTTCTAGGCTATGTCATGGTGACAGCTCACCAATCTGTGTGCCCTTGGTAATATACAAGTTCTATGCTATGTCATGGTGACAGCTCACCAATCTGTGTGCCCTTAGTAATATAAAAGTTCTAGGCTATGTCATGGTGACAGCTCACCAATCTGTGTGCCCTTGGTAATATACAAGTTCTATGCTATGTCATGGTGACAGCTCACTAATCTGTGTGCCCTTGGTAATATACAAGTTCTAGGCTATGTCATGGTGACAGCTCACCAATCTGTGTGCCCTTGATAATATATACAAGTTCTAGGATAGAAAATAGTGGCTTGCCCTACGACATCAACACATAAACATGTTTTATTTTACCCATAAATATCCAAGACCCCAATAAAACATATGCACTGTGTCCTCACTAAAATATGCACCACTCAATAACTGAAACACATTAATCCATAAATGAACATTTTGTTGGTAAGGTGTTTATCGCCATATCAACAATTTTTCAGTTACTGAGCGGCATGATATGGCTTTCCTGGATCCACCAGTACAAGGCTAGGGCTCTAAAAATATATTCATACCATTTACACACAACCATGTTTAACCTTACCCATACATATCCAGGTCCCCAATAAACCTATGCACCATGTCCTTATTAAGATAGGCATTACCCCAAAAACGAAATTGTTTAACCCAAAAATAATTACATCTATACCATTAACACACACAAATGTTTCACCCTACTTTTACATATCCAGGACCCAATAAACCTATGCTCTGTGTCCTTACTAAGATATGCATCAACCAAAAAACTGAAATGATCTAACCCCAAAAATAAATATATCTATACCATTAACACACACAATTGTTTAGCCCTACTTTTACCTATCCAGGACTCCAATTAACCAATGCAATGTGTTCTTACTAAGATATGAATCAGCCCAAAAAATTGAAATTGTTTAATTGCAAACGACATTTCAAAATGTGATGACATTGAAAAATAATCTTCTGATAGGGCAGAAGACATTGTGGGGGAAGGAGAAATTGCTCCTTAAAAGCATTTTGTCCTTTGCCCACAATGTTTTCCAAAGCTGTCTGCAACAAACTGGTCAAATGTCGTTATTGTTTGGTAATGGGTTAAACCAAAAAATTGATATATCTATACCATTAACACACACAAATGTTTTTAAACCTTACCCATAAATATCCAGGACCCCAATAAATCTATGCACTGCATCCTTACTGTGGAGACTTTTGTTGACTTGGGTCACAATCCAATCAAACAGTTTGGCATAAATGTGCTTGGACAGAGCATCTTGGGCGAATATAGCCTGCAAGATAGAAATTTTATTTATATGACTTTTGACTGTTAATGTGCTGAAACTGCCTTTATGCCTACGCAAATAGATTAGATCCAGACCATCCGCCAAGTAAATTCAGACAGGTCAAACTTTTATTTATTAATACAAATTAATGTTTGGCAAAGAGAAAAGCAACATGGTAGTCTTAGATAAATCGTTTCACGGTGAAAGTAATTAGTTTATCATCTAGAAAAAATCAAGACACAAGACATAATCAGGCCTGCTATCGTTAAGGAATGCTCAAGCCTGAAAATCATTACTTAAAGCCTGAATTTTAACATCTTCAACATGAACAAATAAGGAAAATTTAGAATCACAAAGCCGGAAATCAGGACTGAAAAGTAGCAGGGGCCCGTTTTACTAAACAACTTACGGAAAATGTTTGCGTAAGTCATAATTGATAAACATGGATAGTATCTTCAATGAAAGTACAATGTTGCAATGTTGCACTTCATTGGAAGTGTCTCGTAGAGACGATTCCAATGATGTGTCACTTTGCAATATTGCTTCGTCCTTAAGCGTAAACTGTTTAGTAAAACGGTACCCAGGTCTGCATAATTAAGCTACCTGTGACTTTGTCAGGGGTTTTGTCAAAGTTTCTCCGACCGTTTCAATCTTCTTGTTACAGATCCAAGTCCTCATTTGTTGTTCGTCCACACCAAACATCTTACAGGCTATCCCAACTGACTGATCTTTAGCCTGGAATAAAACCAACTCCAAGGATAAGTTAGCTGATTAACCAATAAATATAGTTAATTAATACCCTTGAGATTTGACGGATCAACAAAACGCCTCAAAATAAATGTTCATTATGGTTAAACCAATGAAAGTGTGCTTAAAACTCCAACAAATAAATGCATGTGTGTTCATGAAAGTTCATTTTAAAAGCTCTTCTTGTGAAAACAACTCCGACAAACATTTTGGCAGGGTTTCGTCCTTATCAATGCTGTCAGTTCACCTATTCATGCATCTTATGTTACATTTCCTCAGTTATTTTCAATCTAATGGGTTTTTACATCACATCAACATTATCTTAATACTGTTAAGATGTCAAACTCATAATGATGGAGAAAGACCCTCAAACCGAGTAGAACAAAGGGTATTCACTAAGTTATAGAGAAAAGATGGTTGGTATCGTGAATCGGAAATGTTATCGGGCAAGGCTTAGGAATATTATCCGGTTAGCCGAAGGTGAAACGGATAATAATCCAAAGTTGAGCCAGATAACTTTTCCCATTTAAAGACACCAACCATCATTCTATTCTATTTGTCCTGTTACTTTTATGTATTCTTTTAAACAAACAGGATGTAAATAAACACAAGAAAAAAGGAAAAGATAAGTAGAGAATGATGTAAACATGACGTCATGTCGTTTATATTACGTCATGATTCGTCACGTGCATGTGTTCTATGGTTAGTGCCGGAAATCACAAATGTTTTACGGCACCTAGTTATCGGTCCCGAAATGACACTAGTGACAGGATAAAATCAGGAGACTGCCTCTCATGAGATTAAAAATGCCGCCACTGGGATTTGTACCCACACAGAGAGGTGGGTCGGGATTGAACCCGGGACACGTGTGTCACGAGTCCTACCCCTTAACCACTCGGCCAAGCAGGACCCCAATACAGTTCTGAAACACTAAAACAATCAGAAGAGATGAAAAAAGCCAAATCACATATTGAGGGTTCAATGCAATACTATAGTAAGTGCTTCATGTTAATGAAGCACTTACTATAGTCTTGCATTAAACCCTTGATATGTCAAACTTGATCAAATTAATGTGGCTTTTACGCTACATAGACAGTATGTGGCATTCAAATATGAGCTATTTAAATCTCTAAAAGCTGGTCTCCCTTTCCAAAATTATTGGTTCCCAAAATGAAATGCAAAATAAAGCAGCCCAGCATAACAACATATAATGTTATTTCCATATAAAGTAAAAAGATAAAAATATATAAAAAGTTATAAAAGGTGAAACAACATCATGCATTAATCATAATAAAACCCCCAAGCTTTAACAAAAATCTGACTTCTATTGTCTTTTTATGCCTTTCTACCCTGACACATGCAAGAGTAACAATCAAGAGAAGGAGAATATTTTCCATGCTTACGCCCAAATTTCTCCTCTAAACCTTTAAGTTGTTGCTTTTTTGTAACTGTCTCATTAGGACTATACAATACCTCAATTTGTGGATATCTTTTACATTATTCTTGCACTTAAGACTACTGCTCCTTAACCCTTTCCCAAACAATAACGAGATTTGACTACTGTGTTACAGACGACTTTAGAAAACATTGTGGGAAAAGGAGAAATTGCTCATAACGAGCAATATCTACTTTTCCCACAATGTTTTCTGCCCTATCAGGAGAATATTTTTCAATTTCATCACATTTTGAAATGTCGTCTGCAAACTCTTTCAATTTGGGACAGTCCAAAATTTTGTGTTTAGGAAAGGGTTAAACCTTATTCCTGCTCTGTACTCATCCATGCAGCTGAACAATTGAATTAACTAAGCATGGTTAGCAGCAAATGATTTTTATTTTGTTAACAGCAGGTGTATGATGAGAACAAAACAGAACTGTCCTGTCCTATCTCCTTCTGTTAGGTTTGGAGTAATATATTAACATGCAAAAGCAAGTATTTCAAGCACAAGCACTAACTATATAACACAGTCAAACATGTTCATGCAATCTAACTAAATTTGGCCATAGACTTATCCCTATGAATACAGTATATAGAAATCGTCATCGTAAACAAAGGCTCTCTAGCCCAAAATCGTCACAAAAGTATAAATTATAATTGCATGTATGTTAACCCTTTCCCAAACAACAAATTTTCGACTGTCCCAATTTGAAAGAGTTTGCAGACGACATTTCAAAATGTTATGAAATTGGATAACAATCTTCTGATAGGGCAAAAAACATTGTGGGAACTTCTTAAATGCCGGGGAAACATTCTTTTATATATAACCCTGATGAATATATCTTAATGTGATCTGCAACTTGCTTTGGCTTCCATCATTATATGCTTTTCTAGTTTCCTTATAACCATATTATTTTCTTACAGAAGAGTATGAAGAGTATTAACAAAATGGATTGCTCTTTGTTTTCATTGTACCAGCTGTATAGATAAAATATTTAAGATCTTAAATATTTATCTATATGGGTTTTACATTAATCATTTATTTAGCTATGTAGGAATACCAGACTCTCAATGGTGAATAAAGACCCCATACTCAACTGCCCAATGAGGCTGATCAAGCAAGAAAGAACCATACTTCATTAACTCAGTCAGGAGACCTTCATGTATTGAAATGGAAATGGCGTCACTGGGATATTAACCCAAGCAGAGGGGGGCCATTATGATATAAAGTTCTGTACCCTTAACACAAGGCCACAGATGCCCCCCCTCCAAAAAAAAAACCTAATCAAACTTTCTGCTACAGACCCATTTACCGTTGATGCCTTAAGAGCATATAGTATTTGAAAAACAGTGGAAATGTAGATAAAATCAAAAACTTAAGTAGAATTACTCTACCTTAATACAAGTATGGGTTTAACCCATTACCAAACAATAACAACATTCGACCAGTTTGTTGCAGACGACTCTGGAAAATATTGTGGGAAAAGGAGAAATTGCTCTTAACGAGCAGTTTCTCCTTTTCCCACAATGTTTTCAGCCCTATGCAATGATCAAATTTCAATTTCATCACATTTTGAAATGTCATCTGCAAATTCTTTCAGTTTGGGAGAGTTGAAAGTTGGTGTTTGGTAAAGGGTTGAAACAAAATTGAATGTATGTTATATCACACCAGTGAGGGGCAAACACCAGAGTTAATGTAATTATGATAATGGTATCAAAATAAAAGTGTTAAAAAATACCAAGCAGAAACAAAGCAACTTGATGTTAAAAGCGGGCTTTATCAGTTATATCGAGTCTCCTGACATTTAATAATTGCGTAAGACCTCATACTTAACTGCCCATAAGGGCTGGTCAAGCCAGGTAGAACCATTGGCATTCTGTAAGCCAGTTAACTCCTTACTAAACAATAACAACATTTGACTAGTTTGCTGCAGACAACTCGGGAAAACATTGTGGGGAAAGGAGAAATTGCTTGTGACGAGATGACTCCTTTTCCCACAATGTTTCCAGCCCTATCGGAAGATAAGATTCCATATTGCTTCACATTTTCAAATGTCGTCTGCAAACTCTTTCCATTTGGGATAGTCAAAATGTGTCAAAAGACCCCCAAATTTTCGTCTTACAATATATTTCAAAATCAATTTTAAATTTTCTACAACTCATCAATTGCAGGTGAACGCCATTTAGCTAACTCATCAGATTTAATACAAGGGTAGAACATGAAATTATTTAGCCTTATTCCTTGCAACACATAAAGCAATGTCATATGATTAATCTCCTTTTATGTAACTTTAATATAGAAAGGTTTATTTGGTTTATACATCCAATCAGCTATTTTTCAGTTTTATTGATATGCACAACTCATCAAGGATATTCATAAATCAGTCAAGGAAACCAATCAGCATTCAGTCAGACAGCTGAGAGACTTAAAATCTCATAAAAATCCAAATCAAGCACAACCATGATTTCCATCCATTCAGAAAAGAATGAAGAAATTGAATGAGGTTTTAAGCCACATCGACAGTTAGGGTCATTTAGCGTGCCTTATGGAAATGAGGGGTATAAACGTATATTGAATTATTTACAGGCTAAAATGTAATTGATTAAAGAAAAATATACAAGAATATGTAATGAATCAATGATAGCAAATAGATTATTTATAATTTGTAATAAGTAAATGATAGTAAATAAATAATTTGTAATGAATTTGTGAAACCAAACAAATATCCTATAATGAGTTAATGATATTGATATATACATTTATTAAATGAGAAATGAATCACAATTTATTGTTAATTTCAATCTCTTTAAGAGAGGAAAAAATAAACTCAATCCAGACAGTCTCAAAAAGTTCTGCTCAGAGAGGTGTTTTGTGATTTCTAGATTAGTACTCTATGCACCAGGGCAAAACAAGCCCTCGGATAAAAATGGAAATTTATCAGAAGTAACCACAGTTACAATACTACAACATGAAAAAAGCAAAAGCGTTAAAATGAATGTGCGTCCCATATCCTAAATAATAACATTTAGTTTTTATCCAAATTTAACCCTTGCCCGACATCAGAAATCATTTGGAATCAGTAGGAAGTTGTCTGAATGACTTGCTTCATGTGTTAACAAACTAATTTTGCTTTCAATAACTATTCTCCAACCCATTTCACATTACAGTACAGCTGTTGTTCAGTTTTATAGAAATCAAGTTTCCATGCCCAAATTTCCTCACATCTGTGAGCAATCACCTTTAACATGAGCAGAAACCGTGGTACCAATACAACATGAACTTTTGTTTTTTTTCTTCTCACCAATTAAAGGGATTTGTATACTTTTATTTGATACAAATTTAATTATATACTGATGGTACATATTATATTCAAGGTAAAGGTCAAACTTAACTAGGTTAACCCTTCACACTTCATGGCATTATTTCACTAACCTTCACCCTTTGTGACCTTCAAATGGCCTTCAGAAAAAAAAGAAGCAAATAATCTTGAAATAAGAACTCTAAACTCTTCTCTTTTAAAATCATCCTCTGACATTAAGTTCCTCATTATTATCAAGGTTTCATTTGGTCTTTGTATATGATATTGGTTAGACTTATATTCCACAAGTTTGTGTACAAACTATATAGCAGATTTGTAAAACAGCCAATATTACAAATGAAGAAATTGTTGCTTGTAAAACTTTTCTTTTTGTTAAAATATTTTTGATATTCTTTTTTGTATTTAAAAAATGTTTTGAATCTTTTTTTTTTTAATTTTAATGAAATTAAAAAAAAAATCTTTCATATTGATATATCTATTTCTTAGTCTAGTCTAAAGGGTTTCGTAGACAAATTGTCATATAAGTATTTCTTTTATAAGAAGGCAAACCATTTGAATGAGAGCAGCTAGTGAAGATTAGTGAAACCACAAACTCTACATTTCAATTAAGTTAGCGCAAAAAAAAGCACAAGGTGGTCATTGTATTACTTCTCGTTACCCCCGACTTACATGAATGTAACACCCCGCATCCTGGCCCTCCTGTTAGAAACACATAAATTGATGATGTCATCAACACATATTAGTGATGTAATACACATAAACCAGACTTTGATTCAAACAAAAAGCTTTCTTCAACTCATTGTGTTATATAAACAAAAAATAGCATACATGTTAAATGAATATTAACCATTATAGCGCTGGAACTGAATTCATGCTTATGCAAACAGGTTAGATCCAGGCCAGCCATCATGTAAATTGGCGGCTGGCCTGTGATCTAACCTGTTTGCTTCTCTTTGTATCTTTCCTCATAAAATTTAGGCAAATATTTCAGGTTTTCGAAAGCAGGCAACACAGCATTCTAAGGGTTATTACAAAGATGAATCAAATGATCCACATTGGAATTTCGTTACTGGTCCAAATTGAAAGGGACATCAGACAACAATCATGGAGTATGCAATTCTTTTAACTTTTTTAGTCTTTTTTTTTTAAATAAGATAGAAACTAATATCATAAAAAAATAATTTGCTTGTTGAAAACAATTTCTTCTTTCATCACAGCAGTTTCCGAAGCCTTCATGAGTGTGAACATGTGTTTTTCTAATTCATGAACAAGTTCATGAACAGCTTTGTGTCCATAAATAGCCATTTGTCATTTATATCTGTTCATGAACACGGTTCTTAAATTTTTCGCAAGGCAAAGGCTTAAAAACCTTACAAGAATGATGGAAGGTAAAAAAATCCTCCTTTATATCACAATAATTTCTTTTGTCACAATAATTTCTATGTTTAAGAGTTTAGTATGCCCTGTGGATGTATTTCATCCCTTTAATAGATCATTTCAATGTCGTCTGCTTCAATTTACATTGAACAAGGAAAGAATTACGCCATATGACATTGATACAATGTACCAAAAATTAAACCTGCTACAATATGTGCGTTAATGTTTTCATGATAAAGCAATGAAATCACAGAAACCATTAAAATCAAATGCATGAAAAAATATAAATATAATTCACAACATTCGTAGCCATTGATAATGATACTGATGCATTAGTACATTTCTATCATTGTCAAATTACATATTACACAATCAAAGAACAAGGTTAAATCCTTATTGAAAGAAGTATTTCTCAAATTTGAGTAAAATTAGTTTACAATTCATCTGTTTTGGCTTGGGAACATATCAGCAAAATTTCAGTTTCACCAGAGTCAAAGTCGTTTTGCTCATGCTTCATTGGAAATCAATTTAATGTAAGGGATAAGAAAAGATTTCTTGTCAAAAAAAGCAATAAAAAAAAAGTTTTTTTAACCAGTTGGATGACAAAGCTCTTACTACTGATGATGAGGGTTTAACCCTTTACCAAACGCCAAATATCTGACTGTCCCAAATGGAAAGAGTTTGCAGACGACATTACCAAATGTGATGAAATTGGAAAAAAATCTTCTGATAGGGCAGAAAACATTGTGGGAAAATGAAAAATTGCTCAGTACGAGCAATTCGTCCTGTTCCCACAATATTTTCTGGAGTCTTCTGCAACAAAGTGGTTAAAAGATTGTTTGGTCATGGATTACTCAGAGTGAGCATTTGGCAGGAGAAAGAGAAAGAGCTGTGTAATATGTAATATGTCAATGTCACTAAGCATGCAGAAAAAAAGAATAGAAAACCAATTTAATATTTATCAGTATAAAGTTGCAAAAAAAAAGCTTTAAACCAAGTTTTTGAAAAGAAAAAAAAAATATATATATAAACAATTCATGATAAAAAAGAATGCATTAAACTACACCTATACATTCCTTTAGTCCTATTTCTTTCATACAATCTTTGCAATCAGCAGATATTTTGTCACAATTGTTTCTGAAGGTGCTTTGTATGGTCACTGTGTCAACAATTTTCAGTTATGTAGTGGCTTTCCTGAATCCACCAGTTCTAGACTAAGGCTCTGAAGTGACTTGCCAAAGGTCACTCCCACGAAACCAAAGGTGTTGATGGGGCTCAAACCCAGAACCCCCAAGTTCTTAGTCCGCCAACTTAACCACTGGGCCACACAGGACCCCTTAGAGAAAAAGATTTCCTTATGTATCAGTAGTTCTTAACTCTACTGCTGTATGTTTGTAGTTGAAGGATTTGCTATAGTCTTGCATAGAACTCTTGACATGTTAGGTAATACTATCCCACCCTTGATAATGTACATAAAGAAGAAAATGAGAAAGAGAACATTTTATCAATTATCTGGTTATAAACGAAACCAACTACTCTACACAATGCAACAACAGGTAAGTTCCTTTTCTTAACCTTATTTTATTGTATAATTCAAAGGGCTGGTTAAGCTAAATAATCATAAGAATGGTTACAACTCAAGCCTTCAAGAGATAACAGTCGTTCACATTGGTAGCATTTCACTAAAGAACTAATGAAAATAAATTTCTCCTCCTACAAAAAATAAGATTTTTAATTTTTTTTGTTCTAGCATAGTTTAACCAGTCCCAAAAGTCCATCAAGTGTAAAGAGATGGAAGTGGTTATGTGTGTTACATCCAAGATGGTTTATCTGCTATATTCCCACATTTAGAATTAAATCTTTTATCAATATTGTTTTTATGTTGCATCATTATTATTTCTTTTTTCAGTGATGTTGCAATGCCAGACTCTTGATGATGGAGGAAGACCCCAAGCCTTACCACCCATAAGGGCTGGTCATCCTGCCATTCCGTAATGAATGAATAAATGATGTTTTAAGGCACATCAACAGCTTAGGTCATTTAGCGCGCATTATGATGATGTGGATAAATGTATATTAATTATTTACAGGTTAAAATCTATTCCGTTAAAGAGAAAATAAGAAAGAATTTGTAATGAATGAAAGAGAGTCAGTGTTATTTTGAATTCTATGTCAGCCAGTGATAAGCAATATAGCTTGGGTTAAGCCAGTGTTCTCAATAAGAACAGGCCACAGGCCAACATGACCACTTTAAATCAAATTTTGGCCGGTTCAAATTCGCGGAGATGTTAAGAACCCACCTCCATGTGGCCTGCTCAGATTTTGTTATGGCCTACTCAACCAATTCTAATTGAGAACACTGTTAAACAATGATACACTATCATATGGAAAAAGTAATAACTAACCTCCATTTCTGAGCTTTCCCCATCTTTCTCTTTAATCTTCACATTGCCAAAGTGTAGAACGCCCGCCAATATTTGGAATATCATCACAATATCTCGTTCAGATAATCCTGCAAACAGAAAAACCTTGAAGATCTCAGCACTGTATTTAACCTTTTAGTAAACATCAAAATTCCGACTGTCCCAAATTGAAAAAGTTAGCAGACGACATTTCAAAATGTGATGAAATTGAAAAAAAATCTAACAATATCTTACATAAGGTGTTAAGGATTCTAACCCTTATCTTAAATATCTCACTTTGAAACATCTCTTGCTGAACTCTTAAGAAAATGAGAACATTTCATCCTTTTATTACAATGGTTTCTAGCCTGTATCGTAATTGCAATGAATCTTCTTCAGGAATACTATTTTTGGTTTCAATTTGAACCAGTCACAAACTATGTACATGTACAGGGGTATAGATGAAGTAAAGAGGTGAGATAGACTAACCCAACATTACATGTACAGGGGTATAGATGAAGTAAAGAGATGAGATAGACTAACCCAACATTACATGTACAGGGTTATAGATGAAGTAAAGAGGTGAGATAGACTAACCCAACATTACATGTACAGGGGTATAGATGAAGTAAAGAGATGAGATAGACTAACCCAACATTACATGTACAGGGTATAGATGAAGTAAAGAGATGAGATAGACTAACCCAACATTACATGTACAGGGGTATAGATGAAGTAAAGAGATGAGATAGACTAACCCAACATTACATGTACAGGGGTATAGATGAAGTAAAGAGATGAGATAGACTAACCCAACATTACATGTACAGGGGTATAGATGAAGTAAAGAGATGAGATAGACTAACCCAACATTACATGTACAGGGGTATAGATGAAGTAAAGAGATGAGATAGACTAACCCAACATCTTCAAGGCTTCCTTAGTAGACTGATAGTCCTTTGGTACCTGTACAGGGGTATAGATGAAGTAAAGTGGTGAGATAGGCTAACCCAACATTACATGTACAGGGGTATAGATGAAGTAAAGAGGTGAGATAGACTAACCCAACATTACATGTACAGGGGTATAGATGAAGTAAAGAGGTGAGATAGATTACAGTACAGGGGTATAGATGAAGTAAAGAGATGAGATAGACTAACCCAACATTACATGTACAGGGTATAGATGAAGTAAAGAGGTGAGATAGACTAACCCAACATTACATGTACAGGGGTATAGATGAAGTAAAGAGATGAGATAGACTAACCCAACATTACATGTACAGGGGTATAGATGAAGTAAAGAGATGAGATAGACTAACCCAACATTACATGTACAGGGGTATAGATGAAGTAAAGAGATGAGATAGACTAACCCAACATTACATGTACAGGGTATAGATGAAGTAAAGAGATGAGATAGACTAACCCAACATTACATGTACAGGGGTATAGATGAAGTAAAGAGATGAGATAGACTAACCCAACATCTTCAAGGCTTCCTTAGTAGACTGATAGTCCTTTGGTACATGTACAGGGGTATAGATGAAGTAAAGAGGTGAGATAGACTAACCCAACATCTTCAAGGCTTCCTTAGTAGACTGATAGTCCTTTGGTACATGTACAGGGGTATAGATGAAGTAAAGAGATGAGATAGACTAACCCAACATTACATGTACAGGGGTATAGATGAAGTAAAGAGATGAGATAGACTAACCCAACATCTTCAAGGCTTCCTTAGTAGACTGATAGTCCTTTGCATCGTCCACTCCGTCGATCTCTGGGTCATTCCCTTGGCTTGTATAGTGAAACTTGTCAGCCGATACTGAGGGGAGAAATGAAAGTAACATATTTACAATGTTTTCCTTATACTGTTTACTGTGACTAATTCAAATTGAAAACAACAGCAGATGTCTATTATCAAAAATGAAATGAACTCTTTTCAATTTAGGAAATTAATCCCTCATAACAATGTGAAGTTGTTCACTCACTCATGAATGAATGTTGGTTTAACAAACACCAAATTTTTGACTGCTCCAAATTGAAAGAGTTCGCAGACGACATCTGAAAATGAGATGAAATTGAAAAAGGATCTTCTAATAGGGTACAAAACATTGTGGGAAAAGGAAAAATTGCTCTTGACATCCAATTGTCCTTTTCCCACAATGTTTTCCAGAATGGTCTGCAACAAACTGGTCAAATGTCGTTAATGTTTAGTTGTAGGTCATGGCACATCAGCAGCAAAGGTCCTTAACGCATATTATGATGATGTGGATAATTTGAATTATTTACTGGCTAAAATGTATTTGGTTAACGAAAATAAGTACAAGAGACAACAAGTAAATTGGTGGCTGGCCTGTGATCCAACCAGTTTGCTACTCCAGGTATCTTTCCTCATCAAAATTAAGCAGATATTAAATTTAAAGGTTTTGGAAAGCAGACACAAAAATCTATTTTTAGAAAATTACCCAGCATTCTAAGGGTTAAGCTCAACACATATTTCACAGTGCTTTCACAAATAAAACTTCTGGAGCACTTTTTATGGGCCCACATCCATTAAACACATGGTATGATTGATTTACTTACACAGATTGAATTTCTTCAACTCTGGAGCGTTTGTAGAGGCACACATCTGATAGAATACATGGTAATTCCTCTCATTTTGAGCCTGAAACACAACCCTGTGAACAAAAAAAACAAAAATAGCAATCTTACAGTTCCAATAACAAACACATAAAAACATTTTTGCGTTCCTGGTTTAAGATATATTTGTGGTACTGAAACTAAAGACAATCTTACAACAGTTTCCGTATTAAACACATACAACATTATTGCAGGCTGGTTCAAGTTATTTGTGGTTTTGAAACTAAAGTTAACCTATTTCTATTGTGAATGACTTGCTTTTCAATGACTTTTTATATATTTATTAGTGAAAAAATACTGGTAGTTGTACTGCTTTGAATATCATGTAAATTTGCAGTCCGATATTCTTATTAATTTTTTCAGCTTTCCATACCAACCTTGATTTTTCTAGAAGATATGTTCGCATGTTGGCCCCAATAATCCAATGCTGTTTGTTGAAGCTGATCTCAATGTATTTACCAAACCTACTACTGTTGTCATTCCTAGTGGTCTTTGCATTTCCTATGGCCTGTAAACGACAATTCCATTTATAATCCAATATATAAATAAATTCATTATTATACGGTAAAACAAGTGCTTTATTGCGCTTGATTGGAAGAGTTTGAAACTGGAATTTGAATTTAAAACAAAGTCAAGCTAGAATTAAACGACCACTTAAAAGAAAAAACAAAAATAGTCTGTTAAAAAAGTGGCTGTCTTATTAAAAGTTAAATGAGTCAATTGCTTAACCCATTGTCAAACAATAACGTTTTACTACTTTGTTGCAGACGACTCTGGAAACACTGTGGGGAAAGAAAGAAGAAATTGCCCCTAACCAGCAAATTCTCCTTTTCCCACAGTTTTCTGCCCTATCAGAAGATTATTTTCCAATTTCATCGAATTTAGAAATGCCGTCTGCAAACTCTTTCAATTTGGGACAGTTGAAAATTTGGCGTTTGGTAAAGGGTTAAAGTATTGGTACCATTGAAGTCACCAGCTCATCAATAATGGTCATGATGGTAGAGACCAACCATTTTACAAACTTACCTCCATAATAGGGTTAGAGGCCAACACTTTTTTCTCCATCTGACATTTTGGTGTCTGGTGATATTGATGATGATGATGACAAAAAAGATTACTTTAGTAATGCTTTTATAAATGATGATCATGATGCAAGTGACCAACTATTTAACCAATTGCAGAATGATACCGACATTTAACCACTTTGCTGCAAACGACTCTAGAAAACATTGTGGGAAAAGGAGAAATTGCTCGTGATGAGCAATTTCTCCTTTTCCCACAATGTTTTCTACCCTTTCAGAAGGTTGTTTTCTATCATCACATATTTCAATGTCGTCTGCAAACTCTTTCAATTTGGGACAGTTGAAAATTTGGCGTTTGGTAAAGGGTTGAAGTATTGGTACCATTGAAGTCACCAGCTCATCAATAATGATCATGATGGTATAGACCAACCATTTTACAAACTTTCCTCCATAATAGGGTTAGAAGCCAACATTTTTTTCTCCATCTGACATTTTGGTGACTGGTGATGTCGATGATGATGATGACAAAAATGATTACTTTAGTAATGCTTTTATAAATGATGATGATGATGCAAGTGACCAACTATTTAACTCATTTCAAACCAATACCGACATTAAACCACTCTGCTGCAAACGACTCTGGAAAACATTGTGGGGAAAAGTGGAAATTGCTCGTGACGAGCAATTTCTCCTTTTCCCACAATGTTTTCTACCCTATCAGCAGATTGTTTTTCTATCATCACATATTTCAATGTTGTCTGCAAACTCTTTCAATTTGGGACAGTCAAACATTTGGCGTTTGGTAAAGGGTTAAAACACTCACCTCCATGATAGGGTTAGAAGCCAACACTTTTTTCTCCACCTGCGTTTCGTTCTGTGCCCCACCCACTGTTGCAAAATACCTCATGGCGTATTTAGCCGAGACAGTTTTTCCCGCACCGGATTCACCACTCACTATGATGGACTGATTCCTCTCAAACCTGTTGAATTAAAACCATTTCTCGAAATATTAAACCTTATAGCGCTGGAACCGACTTCATGCTTATGAAAACAGGTTGGATCCAGGTCAGTCGCCAAGTAAATTGGTGGCTGTCCTGTGATCCAACCTGTTTGCTACTATGGGTATCTTTCTTTATCAAATTTAAGCTGATATATAAGGTTATGGAAAGAGTACAACACAAAAATCAATGTTTAGAAAATTACCCAGCATTCTAAGGGTTAAATGCTCATGATTTACAAAACATGGTTTATTATTTAAGGTGGATTACCAACATTGAGCATTGAGAAGCATTAACAACTAACTCCAATATATCCAACTTTGGGGCAGAAGTCTTAAAGGTGCTTCTCCACAAGATGTAATGGCACTTTGACATTAAGATTTTATTTCTTATAAAACTATAGAGTAGCTGTAGAGCTGTAGAAAATAGCCATTGAATAAGTTTGTAATCAAGTATTTAGAGCCTATATACATGTACAATGTATACAAATGTAATCAGATCCATAAGAGGTGCAACAGTTTTGAATTACATTGCATAGTGTCTGTACATAGTCGGATATGTATATTGATACCTGCTTAAACAAGTTTGTGTTTAGTAGCTATTTTTCATTCCCTATTATACCCAAATTTGACATGCAAATTGTCACAGGTGCGCACCATTACCTTCAAGAAACCAATAGATACCCAACTGAATTGGCAAGTTGACAAACCCCTGCTCCCCACCCCTCCCCCAATCTTTGTCAGAGATGTCTTTACACTAAGAGCCATTGGAAGTAATATTCACATGCACCCATACATATGTTTGTCTAAGTTTTGAGCTCAATTATATTGAATAAACTTTTCACTACCAGACCTTGTTATTCTCTCGTATACCAAGGGAAAATGTGGAAAAATGAGAAAAAGACAGAATTTACCCCTGCACCGCCTTTAACAGACACTCAAGACATCACTGATTCATAAAAATCAACATCAAGTTTCACAATACACTGTATACCATTCTTCTATACCCTAATGTGTACCTAGTGTATGAATACATACAACCATATTAGGCGGTTTATGACTGGGGGATATCTAATATTAGGTGGTTTAAGGGCACCGGACATATCCAGCGCTATAGGTAGTGAAAAGGTAAAATCCTTAAGAATGGTCATTTTGAGGCGATTTTATCCATCGGTCAATTTCTGACCTGGACATCTGTTTGAAGGCTTCTTCAGAGACGGCGTAGATATGAGGGTCCATAGCACCCATATCCTGTCCACTGTAGGCTTGTATGATGTCATTGTTGTAAATATCTAGTGTTTCATAGGGATTAATGGCAACCAACACTATACCTGTAATTATAAACATTGCTTTAACTATAATTCAACGGTTGGGTTGATGGTAATGAAAAAGACGACTTGATCTTGTGATTTTGGTTTTGGAAAAGGCTAATGCTTTGTGACAGAAGGCTTGTATAATATCATTATAGTAGATATCTTGTTGATCATAGGCATATAATGGCATCTAACACCATGCTTTAAAATATAAGAAATATTTCGTCAATTATCACTTGACTGTTATGCAAATCGTTAAGCCATTCCCAATGAATCTGCAAGCGAGGTCGAAAATTTTGATTTGATGAAGGAAAATCCTTGTAACGTGTAACCTCACAGGAGGTCTGGTTTGTATAAAATCATTTTTGAAGACGAAGTGTTCACTTGTTGGTAATTTCTTGCTCACAGGTAAATGGCAAAAACTATATTCCTTGAATTGACAGAAACACTGTTTTAAGTACATTGTATGTTATTTATGTAATCAATTTGATATACGCTTAACCCCTTTCCAAACAATAACGACATTTAACTACTTTGTTGCAGCAGACTCTAGATTACATTTTGGGAAAAGGAGAAATTGCTTGTAACAAGCAATTTTTCATCTTCCCACAATGATTTCTGCCCTATCAGGAGATTATTTTCCAATTTCATCATATTTTGGGACAGTCGAAAATTTGGTGTTTGGTAAAGGGTTATCTATATATCTATGTTATCTATATATCACAAATCCAGAATTGGAAATTATCATGACAAAAGAAGAATTGTTTGTGATCAGTATAAGCCTGTATGACATCATTGCTATAGATATCAAGTTGGTATGGATTAAGGGTGAAATGTAGGATGACAGGAAAACTAGATTGACAGTTAACAAGGTCTATCCCAAGTGGACTAATTTGTTTACCATGCAATAAACGCCAGGATAAACAAAATCTCAGCCTTTAGATGGTCAAAGTTACTGAAATAACCTTTGTTTATCTAACCCTTATAGTGCTGGAACTGACTTTATGCTTATGCAAACAGGTTAGATCCAGGCCAGCCGCCAAGTAAATTGGCGGCTGGCCTGTGATAAAACCTGTTTGCTACTTTGAGTATCATTCCCCATCAAAATTAAGCAGCTATTCAAGGTTTTAGAAAGCAGATGACACACAAATTCTTTTTTAGAAAATTTCCCAGCATTGTAAGGGTTAAGGTAGAGAACAGCTAATTCCCTACTCCATAATATATCAATCTCAGTTTACCTTGTCGGCTGCAGAAGGCATTGTTTGTGAATATGGGGTTTAATGCCCTGTCAACAACTTTTCATTTATGTTATTGCTTTGCTGGTTTCACCAGTACTAGGACTCTGAAGTGTCTTGCCAAAGGACACTCCAACAAAGCAAGAATAAACCAATAGGGCTTGAACCTGTGACCCCTTAAAATTTAAAACAGCGACTAAACCACTGAGCAACGCAGAACCTTGGATGTTTTAATCTTTTCACATTTCTTTTTTACATTAATAACAGTTTACTGATCATGTATACATTACACTAAAAGATTTGTAAAAGCACATCATTATGGGCTTGACAATAAGTAAATATTCTGTTGCACTTACCACAGTATGTATAGATGATATTCCTTTCTTCAAAACGAACTTTAAGGTTATACAAAACTGAAAAAAAAATAGATTAAATTAAATCAACTCTTTCCAATTTAGAACCAATTCTCCAATTTAGATGAAATTCACAGCTTACCATATAAATAATATTTGTTGTAGTATTTCATGCACAGTTTCATTTCACTCAGAACACTGTGACAAAATAACTATCAGCCCGATACAAATAACTTACAATAGACTGTTGTTAAAAATATTCGAATCAAAAGGCTTTAAAGTGCTTGAAAAAAAGAAACAAGATGAGATCATTTTACTTTTTTGTCAGCGGCGAGCAACCAGTTTGTTATCTGTTCTGTTGCATTGGCACACTGATCATTTCTGTTCATATTGGGAAATCAAGCCAATTGGTATGAAGGAGTATTAAGGAGAATGGGGAAAAGGTTTCCTGGACCAACCAGTACTGGGCTAGGGTTCTGAAAGTGACTTGCCAAAGGACACTTCCACTAAACTCGAGGTGACGGTGGGGCTAGAACCCGGGACCGCAAGTTCTAAGTCTGCCAACTAAACCACTGAGCTAAACAGGACCCTGGGGAAAAGGTAATGCCATTATCTTTGTGGTAACATCATAGTAAGTCATTCACAAACAGAAAGCAATGAATATAGTCTTACACCGAACCCTTGATATACCCAGTACATCAAACAGCATTTTATAGCTGAAATACTGTTGAAAATGGCTTTAAACTCCAACACAGTCTTACCTTCGGGCTCATTCAAATAACTTAGAGACGTCAGATCATTTTCACCAATCAGAATCTCTGGATTCCGTAAATGTGGAAGCTTTGACTTGTCCTTGATTTCTAATACAGCTTCCTGGAAGGGAAGGGGTGATAAAACTTGTTAGTTCAACCGATATTCCACTCACTTAGTTTATTCTCATTTACTTTGCAACAACAATTGTGAGACCAGTTCTTACAACTTGTATAAATCAATCTTGATTCTGGTTCATGGAATTGTCCCCTTGGTGGGCCATTAACCCTTTACCAAATGCCAAACTTTTGACTGTTCCAAATTTAAAGATTTTGCAGACATCATTTCAAAACACACAATGAACTGATCTGTTTGACAGGCTCTCACATGTTCTGAACATTGCATATTCTAATATTCTATATACCATTGTAGGAGTTTACATCAGGCCTAAAAAGAACTGTTTGTTTAGGGTAACATCTTTAAAATCAGGTAGGGTAGGTAGGGATTTTTTTTTTAACTTTTTTTTTTAAATTTTGAGCTTCACTTTAACATGCATATTTCTTTTTAGAGAAAATAGTTCAACAGTATAGAACTGTCTTCCTATCAGCATCCATCAAAATGCATTTTCAGAAGTTGTCGAATTTAAGCGACGATAGAAGATACAAATAAACATACGTTTGCCTTATGTTCTCAGTCTATTCAAAATGTAAACTGGCCTGTCGGAAATGCGCAAGAACTTCGAAATGGATATATTAAAAATACAGCGCCAAATGATTTTTCTTCCAATGGTCCAATAAAAGCCCTAGGATAGACAGGTTTGGCTAGGTAGGGTCGGGTTACCCTAAATCAAGAACTTTATTTTTAGGCCTCACATCAATATAGCCCAAGTAAAATTTTAATGCTAATGCATCAAGTCGCCCACAGAACTTGATTTTTCTTTCTTTATCATTAAGTTAAAGGCAATAAAGAAAACGACAGGTGTATAGTTAGAAACGTTTATTTTATTATAAAAACTGCAGTGTCGGCAAATCCGCCTTTTGTCGCAATGATTGCAAAAATTCTGATTACAATTTTTGTCCATGGTTAGGTTACCTCCCTTGGATGATCAGCATTAGTAATAGATTACTAGTGACAGGTGAAGGGTTTGAAGTATTGTACAGTCATAACTGCACTATTAATGCTAAATTAAAGATACAGAAAATGTCAAAGTGGTTATATCATTACAGTAATTAGTATGTCCTCATTAAACCCTTTGCCCTGTATGGTTGATATGGCGAGTTTGGGTTGCTATGGTAATCAAGGTTTTGTTGCCATTCATGCTGTTCTGTTTTGATCAATTTGAGCTAAACACCTTGAAAAGCATGGGTAGGTGTACTTTCTGACATGGAAATTTCTAAAATATTGTTGAAACATCAATAGCAAACCAAATAATTCATTCAAATAATTTTTCTTATTTGGGTTTATGTTTATGTTGGGTTTTTCAACTTAATAATCCACATCAGATAGCGCAGGTCTCCAAGTATGCTGATATATCCTCAACAATACCTTATAGATATTTGTTCACAGATGGTTCCTTACTTATCATGGTACATGTGCAATGTTGTTTTTTTTAAGTTTAACCTGTTGAAAAAGAGATATGCATGATAAAAAGTTTTATAGAAATGTGATATGGTAAAAACGAGTATCAAAATACGTAAGAAAATGCAAATTAATTTGCTTTTGCTAAAAATACATTGTTTTAAGCTCCAGCAGAGGCAAATAAGAGATGTACTGAATAGTGCAGTATTGAAGCATTACAACAAAATGTCCTCATAACTTAATTGATCAAGATGCAAGAAGCCAAAAACTTAGCAGACAATGTCCAAGATAATGCACAGTTTTCTCAGTTATGCAAAACAATATGAGAAAAAAACACACATACACAGACACACACAAATATTTGGAGAGCAAAAAGTTGTTATTCAATATCAAATAAAAGTATATATTTATGTCTAAATTGGTATGTTAACATACACTCATCACAAAATACAAATATTTAAAATAACAAGCAAAAAAGCGTACAGCAACTTTGAAAGTTCATACAATCATAAGCTTTTTTTTGCACAATACAAATGACAGATGTAAACATTGACAAAAAATCAACACTTTGGTTTCCAACATAACACAAAATAACATAACATTATCTTTTTTGTCAATATCATAGGCCTCCAGCGATAAATATATACATTACACAATAGATAATGTTTTTCACACCCAGTATCAGTATTTAAACCCTTACAGTGCTGGAACCAACATCATGCTTTTGCAAACAGATTAGATCCAGGCAAGCCGCCAATTAACTTGGCACCTGGCTTGTAATCAAACCTGTTTGCTCCTCTGAGTATCTTTCCTCATCAAAATTCAGCAAAGCAGATGACACAAAAATCTATTTTTAGAAATGTACCCAGCATTCTTTGGGTTAACTTGATATCATTGGAGATGTGGGTCAATGAAATAGAACTGAGACAAAAGAGTTTGAGAAGAGCATAATCTTATTCAGCAGAAATAATGCATATTCTATTGTAATAATGATAAGCTAGCTTCA
Organism: Cerastoderma edule; assembly: GCA_947846245.1. NCBI lineage: Eukaryota > Metazoa > Mollusca > Bivalvia > Cardiida > Cardiidae > Cerastoderma > Cerastoderma edule. The sequence continues at coordinate 52,032,317 of OX401407.1, forward strand.
GGCTCTTTGTACAAGTACTAATCTTTATCCTTTATCCTAAAAAGTATAATAGCGCCAAAAATCACTACAAAACTGGGTAAAATGAGTTATCAATTAAGAAAAAATATGTTTAAACATAGTGAAAGACCAAATTATCATGACAGTATAATATGCCTGCACTATTAAGAAGCAATGTTATAAATTTCTATTTTCACAAATTGTGTGGCACACAGTTTGACTACATTGTTTACATTCAAGTTATGTCTATATGAAGTGATGAGCGCTCCAATAAAGAATGCCGGTCACCTCAGCAAGGTTAGGGAAAGTCATATGATTCACACAAAAATACTGTCAATTTTATAGTAAATGAAGGCTATTATGGCTTTAAATTAAAGTTTGACACCTTCTATTATTATTTAATTTAGTCCGAAGACAAAACGACAGCAGATGACAATCATCATGCATTCATGAATAAAAATCATTTCTTTGTTGGAATAGCTTAATACATTAGTAATGAAAAATGGTTCATATGAAACAATTACTACTTTTATCATGGTAGTTTCTTAATTGTGATCCGTATTGGAGTGACAACAAACCCTTGAATGTTGGCTAAATCATGAAATGGTTTTATTGATACTTTACAAAGTTTTCAACAATATTACAGTTATTTATTTCATGTATCAGTTGAATCATTCAATATCCTGGGGTTGAAACAAGAATTGTCATATACTACAGGTTAGCCAATTCCACCTCGCCCAAAGATGCCCACCCCCCATCACCAGGAAAGTAGGATATTGAATCCTTGTCTCCAAGGTAACAGAAACATACCACAACCTCCCTACATAAATGGATCTATTGTATGGTGTTAAACACCATGTAAACAATTTTTCAGTTTATATATTGCTTTCCTGGATCTACCACTACCAAGATAGGGCATTGAAGTAACTTTGAGTTAGCCTAGAGTACATATCTGCATATTCCTTGTTTTTATTTTGTAAGAAGCAGATTGAAGGTTCAGTGCAAAACTGTAGCAAGTGCTTCATAAACATGAAGCACTTACTATAGTCTTGCACTGAACCCTCGAGATCTAGTTTTCTACAACTTGGCGGGCCAAAAAAGGCACAATAGTATTGAGTTAAAGAGGAACCTTGCTCTAGTTGAATATTATATAGTATATAGTAGTTATATATAAAAAAGAAAACAAAAAACCTAGCCATGTATTGAACATGTTCTATCTTTGTCAGAATCTAGACTGAACATGAGAGGTTTTGTTAGGAATTAACCCTTAGAATGCTGGGTAATTTTCTAGAAATAAATTTTTGTGTCGTCTGCATTCCAAAACCTTAAATGTCTGCTTAATTTTGTTGAGGAAAGATATCCAAAGTAGCAAACGGATTAGATCACAGCCCAGCCGATACTTTGCGGCTGGTCTAAATCTAACCTGTTTGCATAAGCATGAATTTCAGTATCAGCACTTTAAGGGTTACGAGTTTCTATCTAATCATACCTAAGTTCTGAGCTAGCAAAGAATGTATGACTGCAAAACGAATGATTAGTAGAGAGTTCATTCTACCTTATAAGAAGCAGATCTAGTTTTCTATAAATTTACTAAGAGAGAGCAAAAAAGAGGCACAATAGTGATGCAAAAGAGTACCCTTATATTGAGGGTTCTATGCAAGACAATAGTTAGCGCTTCACAGAATAACTTACTACTATTTTGCATTAAACCCTTGATATAAGCTGATGAGTAGATTTTTCCATGGCTCACTTCCTTATTTCTTTTCTAAACCATACATTGTTGGTACCCAATATAATTTTTTTGCCCAAATGTTTCTAGTGAGTATCAACAATATAGGTTTAGTTAAGTAATGCTACATTGAAAAGATCATCATATCCCCTGTAAAGGATTCAATAACTGCGTTCATGAACTGTATCAACAGACATGAACGAAAAATGGCCGTTCTCGAATATACTAAAGTAGTCCTTTAACATGCTCATGAATGTCAATAATATGTTCATGAACACCAAAAATGTGTCTGTGAACGTTTTCATGATGAAAATGTTCATGTCAATGAAAATGTTCATGAATAAGTTCTTGGTGCTTTCATGAATATGTTCAAGAACAACTTTGTGCTCATGAACAGTCATTTTTCATTCATTTCTGTTCACAGAGTTCATGAGCACAGTTCTTGAATCATTAGCAGGTGTTGACCTACATCAACACCTTGGCCAAATGCATTATCTAAAATGCTTAACACTTCCCTTTACCCTTTCTTGCCCATTAATGAGAGCTATTAAAACACACAGAAGACACTTAACCTTTTACCAAACACCAAATTTCGACTGTCCCAAAATGAAAAAGTTTGCAGACGACATTTCAAAATTTGAAGAAATTGAAAAATGATTTTCCGATTGGGCAGAAAATATTGTGGGAAAAGGAGAAATTGCTCGTTCAGAGCAATTTCTCGTTTTCTCACAATGTTTTCCAGAGTCGTCTATAACAAACTGGTCAAATGGCGTTATTGTTTGGTAATGGGTTAAAGAGAATTATTAAAACACACAGAAGACAGTTAAAGCATTTTCTTGCTTATAAGTCAATATATCCTTTAATTCCTTTTGGCTTTATTGATGTTGAAAAAATGCAACAAATATTAAAAAAAAAGGTTTTCTGGCAGCCATTTTCTTTACATTACACCTTCATTTTATCAAAACATCCATTTCCTGCATTAAATGTCATATTTTAACACTCTATGACACGTAACACGTAATACCCCCTCCTTTATCAGAAGAACAAAAAACAACTTGAAACAAACTTATATATATTGCTCATCAATTGCAATGTCTTCTTTTGTTACAATGGCTCCTTCCAAGTATCATTACCAAAACATCATTGACTTTGTCCATACTGTAATCAGGTAAGTAATTCCACTTATTTTGCTTTTGCTTCAAATCAGAAAAGTCCATAAATCTCCGGAAAGGAATTGATTATTGATTAATGTTCATTGAATCTTTAAATGTTGTATCGACTTATTAGCAATAAAATGAGGTCAAGTATACATGTATATTAAGTAGCAAGATATGGGGTTTTTAAGCCAACCATGCCCATAAACACAAGTGTCGTTGTTTTTACCGTTTCTTTGGGTTTGTATAACTGATGTAGATGAACATCTTGTTGCTGTGTCTAAACAAACAATTTGATCCGTTAAAACATAAATCACAACATGAATTATAACAAAATAAATAACATTTAATATAAACAAGACATCCAAACAACTTACAGGTGTCAAACTTTTATATACTTAATTATACCAAAGTCGAAATTGGCAAAAATTCTGTTTGGACAACCCTTAGAATGCTGGGTTCCTTGGATGCAGAAGGCCTTTGGATTTGTTTAAGAATGGAGGGAAGTCATCATGGCATAAAAGTGCTTCTTCCCAGATCAACCCTTAGAATGCTGGTTAATTTTCTAAAAATAGCTTTTTGTGGCGTCTGCTTTCCCAAACCTTAAATATCTGCTTAATTTTTATGAAAAAAGAATACCCAAAGTAGCAATCAGGTTATATCACAGGCTAGCCGTCAATTTACTTGATGGCTGGCCTGTTATCTGACCTGTTTGTTATTAGCATGAAGTCTGTTCTAGCACTATAAGGGCTAAATACTTTCATTCATCTGGAATGCCAATACAACCAGCATTTGCTTAAACCTGCTTGTGAATCGAACCAACAACCTCCCTCTAAAAGGTTGGGCCACAGCAATAGTACTAAAGAGAGGCTTTACTGGATGTGTATTTATATAGATTAGATACTTCTTCATGCAAAAAAAAAATGAAAAAAATGTACACACTTGTACCCGTCATTCACAAGCTCACCTGTGTTGAGTTGCGTCTTGAATCTAAATTCATAAGCAACCTCATTGTCTCATGAAAAACATTTTGGGAATGGGGTTATACATTGTGTCAACATTATTTCAGTTATGTTGAGATGCCAACCTCTTTTAGATGGAAGAAGATCCCATACTTAACTGCCCATAGGAAAACCTTTTGTAGATTTGTGCAAAGCACTTGAATATGTCTCATAGAAATAAAAACACATGAGCTAATTAAATTTTATTAATTAGTTTAACAATCTTTTTTTCCATCTTCTTAGATAAAACGGTATAACTTTGATTGCATTTCATAATTGCGAACCAGAATCTTATTTTTTAATTTTGTATAGGTTTAATAGACCTACATAGACCATTAGAAGATACAAGTGAAGTCATAAGTAGAAATTGTAATCATACAAGTTTGAAAAGATATCGATAGAAGAATTTATTTATGAGTTTGCCAACATTGTACAACAACTTAAATGCACAAATTATTAACAATGCGAAATGCATTGCAGTCTTATTGGCATTGTTCATTGTTTTAGAACTAAAAACATATATAAATACAGTATAACATGTATATTATATACGAGTACATACTAAATAGAATCTACAAATAAATCATAAACAAATCTCAAATCAATACATTGATCAAACAAAAAGTTCACAACACCATGGTAGTATATTGGACCATGATTGTTTCTACACACAATACAAGTTAGTCTATAGTTACTATAGCTCATTCATTCTCTCTTACTTTCCAATTTCCCTGCGGCAGATAGGGGATAAAAGGTTGACATTAATATCTGAAATATTCAATGGTTTATTTCTTAGTAATATCAGAGACAATATATCAAGGGTTCAGTGCAAGACTATAGTAAGTGCTTCATAAACATGAAGCACTTACTATAAGTCTAGCACTGAACCCTTGATATAGTCATAAAATATTACCTTTTAAGCATGTTTTTCAAATATGCATTCAACCATCACATATAACATGTACATAACTTTTTTCATATACGTACATACTTTAATAAATAGCATGATAATTCATTTTCTTGAAAGACAATTGAATATTTAATAAGGACATCTTAAATCTATAAAAATAATCGTTATTAGTAAAATCTCCGCCAGAATGATTTCAAATGCCTTCGGCTGCAGAAAGCCTTTGCGGTTGTATAAAAATGGAGGGAAGTCATCATGGGCATTTAAAGGTGGTTGTTCCCATATTAAGGCCAAACACTCAAAATTGACAGGATGTCAATGTCCTTTACTCTTACAATATTTACTCATCAAAGTATTCCATAGTTCGGTACCAGTACTACCCAATTCCATCACAAGACCTGATTTTCAAATGAAAGCCAACAATAATTATCATTGGGTTAACCCTTTCCCAAACTGCTAATTTTCAACTGTCCCAAATTGAAAGGGTTTGCAGATGACATTTTAAAATGTGAAGAAATTGAAAAGTATTCTTCAGAAAGAGCAGAAAACCTTGTGGGAAAAGGAAAAATTGCTCGTCACAAGCAATTTCTCCTTTTCCCGAAATGTTTTTGAAAGTCGTCTGCAACAAAGTAGTCAAATGTTGTTATTGTTTGGGAAAGGGTTAACAGTTAAAAAGTCATCCCCTCCGCCTCTGGACCACAGTTATGACTGTATAACAAATGCCCATGAAATAACTGTATATGTACTGTGACAAGAGTTACCTACCCCATCATCCTCATACTGGACTTTAAGCCTGCAGGGGGCGCCTTTGTAGTCCTCCAATAACTCTGCCCCTCGCCAGACAAGGTCAGGGTCGGGCATCCATACCCGGGCACCCTGAAATAGAGGAGAGAAATACTCATTTATTTAACACACTACAAAACAATAATGATATTGCACCTTTTTGTTGCAGACCACTCTTGAATATACTGTGGGAAAACAAGAAATGTCAGTACACCATGGCTAAACTACCAAAACGGGCTGGTCAAGGCTGCGATACAACTATCAACATTGTCTAATTTATTCCTAAATACTTCCTCTATTGAAAATCCACACATAGAGGGGCCATATCCAAAAAGAGTAAACCCTTATCCAAACGCCAAATTTCCAAATGTCCCAAATTGGAAGAGTTTGCAGACGACATTTCAAAATGTGATGAAATTGGAAAATAATTTTTTAACAAGGGAGAAAACATTGTAGGACAAGGATAAATTGCTCATTATGAGCAATTTCTCCTTCTCCCAAAATGTTTTCCAGAGTCATCTGCAACAAAGTCGTTAATGTCGTTATAGTTTGGTAATGGGTTAAGTAAGGGAGCCAATTAGCCAATCAATATTTACCTTTTGAAATAGGTACAAAGTTTCAACATCAGTAAATCCAGTTTGAAACCCAAACCTCCTATAGATATCCATCATATGTTTTAGATTTGTTAATCTATTCTCTATATTCCAAGTCTAACACACTCAATATTACCAACACTGTCAGCAAATGCATTAATCACAAGATTTAGTTAACAAACTTTAACTGTTAAAGTGTTTATAAAACTGATCACTCGCTTATAATGGAAACTTGCTTGTGTCTCATTTAATTAATCAAAAAGTTGAATGTTTTCAAAAAAGAAGATACTTTGAAGGACAGCATATTGAGAAAACTATTAGAATTGACTATTTGAGTTCAATAAAATTGGTCATTGTTTGCTTTGATTCACTTAAAGTTGTACCAAATTGATTCACTTTAGTACCAAATTGATTCACTTTAGGACCAAATTGATTTAATGAGTTCTCACTTGTCACACATAGCTATGTGATAAAATAGAGAGGTAAGCAATGGATATGCATGCCTCTTATCCTAAAACGGCAATGTCATCTATTAGTCATCAGTTCCTGGGGCCCGTTTTACTAAACAACTTACGGAAAATGTTTGCGTAAGTCATAATTGATAAACATGGATAGTATCTTCAATGAAAGTACAATGTTGCAATGTGGCACTTCATTGGAAGCGTCTCGGAGAGACGATTCCAATGATGTGTCACTTTGCAATATTGCTTCGTCCAATATTGAAATAAGAGGAATTGTTGTTTTAGACTTACGCAAATCTTAAGCGTAAACTGTTTAGTAAAACGGTACCCAGTTCCTGGTGGCAATTAGATCATACATATATGATAATGGTAGTTATATACAAGTTCAAAGTCAGATCAAAATGCTAATCTTGATAGAAAAGTAACGCCTTAGTGAATCATTTTATTCCATTATCATATCAGTCAGGTCTCTCCAGACTCTAGAATTCACTGGTTCAGCACAAGACTGTAGTAAATTGCTTCATAAACATGAAGCACTTACTATAGTATTGCACTCAAGTTCCTCCGTATGGGAATATTTTGTGCCTGGTCCGAGTCAACACGAGTCAACACAGTGATTTTTTTATGAAATATTCGGGGTTATCCGGCCCCATTCCCCTATCCCTAAGTTATATAATTTTCCCAAAAAATGTTTGGAAAACTCCACTGTTGGAAGTGTTATTCAATCTTGATGAAGAGGAAGTCACCACAATAATCGACAAATTTGCAGAAATGCCAAGAAATGTTTGAACTTTGAACGTGAACATAACATGTTGATGAAAAACAGAGTGGGAATCATGTTTTTCTCTCTACGTATTGTGAATTATAGTGTAAAAACTTGAATTTGTACTGTTACTTTCTAAGCATAGAAATTTCCACTTTTCCCTCTTTAACTGTCCAGCAAAAATTAATATATTGTATACAAAGGCTCTCTTATAAAAGATTGGTAAGAAACATCTCTTATTCAACAATTCTCTAAAATAATGAAACCATTAAAACACTAGCACATCCACAGATTATTTTTTAAATCCATAAAAGAGCATCCATATAAACATTGTATACGCTGAATGAAACATAAGCTTAAGGCATGTATGGTAGAGAAATACTTTTTTGTCTGTAAATTGTCACAGCTACCATATTATATGTAATAAGGGTACAATGTAAATGATTCATAACTGCATTCATTTACTTAGCATTTGTCACAGAATATGACCAAATAATCCTACCACCATTACTTAGACTCGATTCCTTTCATTATGCTGGGGTATAACATACTCTTTGTACAAATAATCATATAATTTGAGGGTTCAATGCAAGACTATAGCAAGTGCTTCATAAACATGGGAGTGATTTACTAATAAATGTTAAAAATTAGATATTAAGAATCTTTGTCACTAAACCAAAACCAAAGATATAAATTTCTTTACTTCTTACTTGCTAACTCCCATGATTTCGTTAAAAAATGTAATGTGACATTTGCAAGTACATTCCTAAAAGCGTTTAGTAAAACACTACCCAGATGAAAGAGCGCAACAAGCAGTACTTTAAAGGCACATACAAGGAGATTAATGCTATATCAAACTATTTTATTTGGGAAACTTCTGATCAGATTCAATCAGTCATCACCAAAAAACCCTATCAGCAAAAGTTGAAGAGAAAGTCAACCGGATAATAACCCAGATAAGCAAGTTTAATAATTCAGATTGTCTCATTCTTCAACTCTGACCTTGACAGTTGATACACAAATATTTGAACTGACCAATCAGAATTCATTCTTTTGAATATGTAAACAAACAGGTTGTTGATAAACATGATTGAATTGGAGACAACTATATTTCAAGCACAAAATAACTTATGTTAAAGGAGTCTTTTTAATATGGTCTAAATGCATTTGTAAATCAATTCTCATGACTATTATGAACATAATAAAAGAACTCCATATATTTTTCCAGTAATTTATTTGTACATAAATCTCCTTTTATGTGCCTTTAAATGCACTATTTCAAACATATGAAAAACAATCATATTTAACAGATATTCATCAAAAATATCGTCATAAGTACCATTCAAACAGAAAAGAGGTATGAAAGGAAAAAAAGAAGTTGCCCAGGGTTCAAAACAAAATGCACCAAACGTGGATTAAAGAAAAGGTTGCAAAGGCGGACCCCGATTCTAATAGGTTTCGAACCAAAAACCATCGTATCTGGAGGTCTGGACTCCTCAACAACGGATGTTGTTTATGTGTATAACTATGGTATTACTACATATATTACTCAATTATACTCTGGCATTTGATATCAAGTTGTTTGTATGATAATTTGACACTTATCGGGGTATCAACGTTTTTTCCCTACTTTTTCCCCTATTTAAGACGCTGGAAAAGAAAAAATAATGGAAAGGCCTGCATAAATTGTTATAAACAGTTTCTTGTGTTAACAAACAGTTAAAGTCTTTTAAGAAATATCCATGTCAATGATTCAATCGCTTGTTCATGAACTTTATGATCATTCATGAAAGTTAAATGGCCATTCATGAACAAAAAACTAGTCCTAACTGTATTCATGAGACTGTACCTGATGTTTATGGACCTGTTCTTGAATTTCATGAAAACATTCTGTGTAAATGAATGACCATTTGATGTTCATGGACATTGTTCATGAAGTTCATGAATTAGTTCTTAAATCTTTTGCATTTCATGTGCAGTTTTAAAGAAATTAATTTCTAACTTCCAAACTTTTTGTCACATGATTTGTGAACAAGCACATTTAACCATTAAAATAATTTTCTATTAAATTGGATTTTTGTGTCATCTGCTTTCCAAAACCTCAAATATCTGCTAAAGTTTGGTGAGGAAAGAACCTCAGAGTAGCAAACAGGTGAGATCAGGGGTTTTTTCCCTTCAATCAGGACGGCCTGTTGAATTTGGGAAATTTTATCGCTGAAGTTTTTGGGAAAACTGCATGATTTTAAAGATATTTTCAATCAGAAAGGTGCCTTTTATGGGAGTTTGTTATAGAACGTAAAAAAGCCCTGGGTTAGATCACAGGCCAGTCGCAATTTACTTGGCGGCTGGCCTGGATCTCACCTATTTGCATAAGCATGAAGTGGGTTCCAGCACTATTAGGGTTCAGACTAATCTCATTAGAGATAACACTTAATAGAAATGAGTTATCACTTCACCCGTAGGTATCATCTTTTCTCACAGAAAGAACTAAATTTCTGATAAAATGGCAACAAAAATGGCATAAACTTTTTATCAAACTTTCACCAAAAAAGCTTTTTTTGCATTCAGCAGCTGCCAAAATATGAGCAAACATCTTCTTTGTCACAATATTTTAAAATAAATGATTTAAGTGATGACTATAGTAAGCAGGGTTTTCATTTCATTAAATTGGGAAGAGGGCCCTAGGCCTGCTAAATTTTGCAGAGGTATTTTTCTGGCGTGACTTTGAATTTCTTGGAAAACTGCATGATTTTAAAGATATTTCCAATTTGTAGGGTGTATTTAATGGGTCCCTGTTAGATAGCATGAAAAATTCCTGTTAACCATAACATTATTGAAGCACTTACCAGTGTTCTCGATAAGAACAGGTCAAAGGGCGAAGCCGAATTGACCGCTTCAAATTTGCAAAGACATTAAGAACCCCAATGGAATCCCCCTCCAAGCGGCCTGTTCAGATTTTGTTTTGGCCTGTTCAACCAATTCTTATTGAGGACACTGATTTACTTAAGCATGGGTTAAAGTTGATGAATTTGAAATCTGTAGTTCATTATCCTGAAAAGGCATGTTTTCTATAGCAATAATAGCATTATATAGGGACAAAAAGTCTCAAAAACCTGAAATTCAGGAACAATCCTGAACACTTTCACCTACGCTATAGTATCGCACTTCAGCCCCCTGCCTGGAGGAGGCTTCAATACTCGATGGGAAAATATATCAGCAACAATAGCATTCAAAGGGTCTGAGATGAAAAATTCCAATATCCTAAATCTCATTTCCATTGATTGGTATGTTAACCCTTATAATGCTGGAACCGACTTCATGCTTATGCAAACAGGTTAGATCCAGGCAAACTGCCAAGTAAATTGGCGGATGGCCTGTGATCTAACCTGTTTGCTAGTACTCTGAGTATCTTTCCTAAACATAATTAAGCAGATATACAATATTTAAGGTTTTGGAAAGCATATGACGTAAAAATCATTTTGAGAAAATTACCCAGCATTCTAAGGGTTAAAGGTCCGCCCCCCTGTTATCCCATGAGAGCTGAACAGTTTGATGGTAGGTTATTATCTCCATTCAGGGCAATATTTACTGGATCAATACCAGTGGCTTCTTAAACCTTAGAAGCCAGGGTTAATTTTCTAAAAATAGATTTTTGTGCCGTCTGCTTTCCAAAACCTAACATATTATATGCTTCATTTTGATGAGAAAAGATACTCATGGAAGCAAACAGGTTAGAAAACAGGCCAGCCGCCAATTTACTTTGCAGCTGGCATGGATCTAACATGAAAAATGCATAAACAATCGGTCGGTTCCAGCACTTTAAGGGTTGAAGTCTTTTACATGCAGTTTTAATTTTGTAAAACAATTAGACAAATCAGATTTTTTTCATTACTTATCAAAATTGTATGGACAAAACAATTGTAACAAGTACTAATAATGTCGGGCTTACAGGCATATTAAAACTCTGCCGGTAACAAGCCTGGATGCAAAATGAAGAGGTTGTGTGCAGGGCTAGCAACCCCTTCACATGAAAATACAGCAAGCTACAGAAACCAAAAGGCCTTAAGCCCAAATCAGTGTGATGGCAAGATAGATAGACACAGAGGTAATAAAGGAGTTATAAGCATATATGATGCATACAATTCTTATCTAAATCATTCAATATGTTGGAAATATGCCCATATTCAGAAACCATTTTGAAGACCACCCCTTCGAAAGATTCTTGAACTTCATTAACATTCATAACGTTCGTTGGCCATTCATAAACACAAAGCTGTTCTTGAAATTCAAAAGCATGTTAAAGAACATGTAGAACATGTTCATTAATTCAATGTACATGATTTGTGAACCTGTACTTGAAGGTAATCAACATGTTCTTGAATTTTATGGAAAAAGTTTTGTGTTCATGAACGGCTGTTTAATGTTCATGAAGTTCATGAATAAGTTCTTGAATGTTTCCCAGGGGTAAATAAGAGGTGTAGTTCCTATCTTTAAGTATTTAATTCCTTTCTTTTTTTCTTGACCTTAGTTGAGGTTACAGTGATTTTTTTCTAAATTAAAAAGTTATTTTTTAACAAAACTTAAAAATCAATGGGTTTTTCTATAGAAAATTACTATAGAAAAATGATTAAAATGAATGAAAGTTATGAGTTTTGGGGAAATTTTATGAGATTGTTTGGACCAAAAATTATCACTGTGGTTATGTATAATAGTTGACCCATCACATCTCAAGACAAATAAAATGAGGACTCATATAATGGGTTTAACACTTAAAAGGCTGGGTAATTATCTAAAAATAGATTAATGTGTGGTCTGTTTTCCAATCCTTAGATATCTGCTTAATTTTGATGAGGAAAGATACTTAGAGTAGCAAACAATTTATTTGGTGGCTGGCCTGGATCCAACCTGTTTGAATAAGCATGAAGTCTGTTTCATGATCCAGGAAAGCTGTAGGAATCATAAAATGTTGAGAACTGTGAAAAGAGTGTAGTGGAGTAAGAATCATTTTCATAACATTCTCCTTTTTCCACAATGTTTTCTGACCTTTCGGAAGATTGTTTTTTTCAATTTCATCACATTTTGTAATGCTTCTGCATACTCTTTCAAATTGGGACAGTCGAAAAATTTGGCGTTTGGTAAAAGGTTAAATGATGAAGAATGATGCAAAATAATATCTAAATGTATAAGAATACTTCCCATCTCTAATCAGGACCTCTATGAAGCTACAGAAGATAATGATTGGTATCCCCTTGCAGGACTTTTTTCCTTCAATTGGGAAGATGCCCAAGCCTGTTCAATTTGGGAAATTTTATCACTGAAATTGCTGAAGTGAGAAGCCTAAAAGCTGGTATGACTTTGAGTTTTTGGGAAAACTGCATGATTTTAAAGAAATTTCCAGTTGGGAAGGTGCCTTTTAAGGGAGTCTGTTACATATGGTAAAAGAGCTCTGCCTTGGTTAAGTATGGATGCATAACAGTTACCATTGGTAACTAGAGACTGGCCAAACAAGGTTTGAACCATTCTTCTGGGGTGTTAGGAAATGGCCATCAGTCAGTTCACTGACAAGTGTCCTTTGGCAAGACATATTTATTGGCATAGTATTGGTAGGTTATTCAGGGTTTATGCATAAAAACGCACCCTACAGTTATTGAAAGTAACAAAAAACTGCCATGCAATAAATTACCCCCAATCTGAATCTAGGAGTGCTTTATCCGCAACCTTAAAGTAGCAAAGCCTTACTATTCCGACTTTAAATTATTTAAAAAACAAAAAGCATTTGAAAACATGACTACGTCAGACGAAGACATCGGATTAAGGCCATCTTTATGATTAATGCAATGGTAATTTATCCTTATGTCAATGCAAACTAATCCGTTTTCTAGAAATACACTAAACTGCACTTACTTTAGAGTATAACTCGACTGCGGTCATTGTACAGTGCCTTCTATTCTTTTAGCATGATGAGTCTTAACTTCCTAAAACGTAAATAAAACCACTAATTCATCAATTAATCCGTTTCTTATTGAATGTTTTCATGAAAGTCAGCCATGTTTTTGACGTCTGACACCCACCTTCGATCTCGCGAGACCGGACCAATCGATAGAAGGGTAGTCTGTACGTTTACCCACTTAGAAACGACCTTTCTTCAAGTCTAAATTATCTTGAATTCAAATCCAGTCAATATTTTAATTAACTCAAGTCCGCTGGACGCTTGACAGAGAGC
>OX401407.1:52046427-52071427 GCA_947846245.1 Cerastoderma edule
TTGTTTTTATCTTCGCATATGATGCCTGTAGAGTGTTCTATATTCACTGATGAAAAAATCGGTTATCTTATTCGGTCATACTGTCAAATTCTCCCCGAAGTGTTTAAGGCTAGTCCAAATTGATTGACGCAGTCTGTAATCATCTGAGCGGTAGAACGGCACATTGTAGTGGGTTGTATTTGTAGAAACAACTTTAATGAGAATAAATAGCTCAAACAAATGGTGTCTACTTCTGTGATCATGAAAAGTACCCCGTTTAGTTTCACAGCGTGTTAAACAAAAACATATCATGGGTATGTTTGTTGACAACTACCCGTGAAATGGTCCCGTCTCATTTTGAATATTTTTAATTATATATAGTTGCCAAGATCGTTATTTAAAGTTTCTGTGCGTTTTAGGATTTTTTTTGAAACTTTCGAAAATAAAGGAATAAACTATCAGCTGTGTGTCGACATATTCATGTGACACGCGCCTGTGTATTTCGGCATAATACTACATTAAGATTTTTTCAAAGTCTGTTTTTTTTTTACTCTTCCATCTGTATGAATCCATTATGTGAAGTCGGACATAAATCATACAATGTTTTTGATAACATTAATCTTACCAAATCATGTTCGAAGCAACCTTTCGATTGTTTATTACTGTATGACAGGTAATTTAATAAGTAAAGAAATCATTTCCCCGAAAGTCTTGATCTGCCTGCATTTATGTCAGGTTTGTTCTAAAAAGGCATAAATAATTTAGATAACAAAGATAGTCTAAAAAAAGTTAATTTTCTTACTCTGTCATAGATGGTTTTATAGCAATTTTTAATCGCTTAAATGTATTCATATTTTCTTATTTGAATGCTTTATCATATTCGTAGAAATATTGCCTTTGTACGTGAATGAGACAAAACAAACAATACGTATATGGGTTTTCTTTGCTTGCCATGAAATATTAGCCTTAATAACCCGATCCAAGGGTTTCTGCAAGTTGCTCTTATTTTCCGTTGGTTTAGGCATGTAATCTATCTCGAATCTTTACAACACAACTGATCGTTTTTCATTAACGGATGGAATTTTGATTTATTTCTTAAGCGTCATTTTTACTTAAATCAAAGACTATATTTATATGTCATTGGTTTTATTGGTTTAAATGCCGTTCAAATCTTGTTGTTGTTCCATTTTGTCCTGATATTAAGTTATTTTAGTTTAGTTGTTTGTTTGAACAAAAGACATAATTTATTTAAACATGTTAATTAGGTCTTTGTTTTGCATGATGTCTTCGTATTCAATTCATTTGATTGTTGTCAGCTTACTTTCTGAATTACATAAAAAGGGGCAATTCACTTCGGTTGTTAGAAGGATAAGGGGTTGTGATGCAAAGTCACACTAATCTGTCACATTTGCACCATATGCTCAAATCACACATCATTTATTGTTTAGCCGATCGACAGCCTCTGTAATTAACAAGTTCAAGTTCAAATAGTTTATTGACATATTAACTAAAACATAGTTTGTTGTCAAACATATGTACAACATACAAATTCATTAAATGCATAAACATGGCAATACAAACACATAAATGAGAAAAATGTGACTTTTGAATGAAAAAGGCTTATTCATGGAATACAAAAGAAAGATGAATAAGACAGTAAGGACATAATACTAAATACTTGGTAATGAAACAAAAAAAAAAAATCAGCCATTCGGAGCCTTTTTAACTTATTAAAGACAACCCTGTGTCCATTGTCATTTTAATGTATATGAATATACATGTAGCTTCAACAGATAGAAAAATATGAAATCGTTGTGTTTTCATAGCCTTTTAAATTTGAATGCGATCAATCATCAAAGGTAGGTGAATTAAAGTTCTCATATAACATTTTATTATTGATCTAAAGTGCTTTTCAAAGGGAATCTACATCGACTGGAAAAACACGTACTCTAATACCATTGACCAAAGTTTTTTTACGTTAATTTTGGATAATTAAATGCAACAAAAATCATTATTTAATGTTTTTTTTAATTCCTTCTCTACAGCAACCAATCTATGAACAAGTTTTCTTTTTTTAACAGACTAAAATTCCCTTTTAACTTATGGAATATCATGCTTTTGATGCGTTATTCAGCTCCTATTAAATCTGCCATTACTGAATGAAACAGGAACTACTCAAGCCACTGTTGCATTGTGGACCTCCCTAAAGACTGTATAGACCAATAACTTTACTAAGTTTATAAACTCTTTACCAGTGTTCTAAATAATAGACTAAACAGTTACTTAGAAAATGAAAACATTTTCTTAGAAAACCAGGCTGGATTTAGGAAAGACCACTCTACAATAGACCATATATTTACCCTTAACTCTATCATTGATATCTTAAAGCATTATAATAAAACACTGTTTTGTGCCTTCATAGACCTTTCTAAGGCGTTTGACTCAATCTGGCATGTGAGACTTTGGCAAACACTCTTAAAGAAGAATATTAATGGGAAATTCTTCAATATAGTAAAAAGCATGTACAAAAACATTAAATCTTGTGTTTCAATTAATGGCAAAAATCAACCCTTCTCAGTTGTAACTGCGGCGTGAGGCAAGGTTTTATTCTCTCTCTTTCTCAATGATCTATAAGAACACCTATACAATCTGAAACGTAATGGACTTAATTTAATGATTTAGATTTAAACCCAGACTTGTACATTAATCTTATTCTTCTGTTATATGCAGACGACACAATCATACTTGCAGACAATCCTCATGATCTACAAATTAGTATTAACAATTTTGTTACTTATTGCAAAACTTGGAATTTAAAAATAAATGTTGAAAAAACCAAAGTAATGGTTTTTGGCTCAAGACCAAGAAACTGCAGTTTCAAAATTGAAAACAATATAGTAGATATTGTTAACTCATATAAATACCTTGGCAACTTCTTTAATACAAAAAGAAGCTTCTTGACTACAAGAAACATCTAGTTCAGCAAGCCCACAAGGCACTACATCTTGTGTATAAATATACCAATAATTTGCAACTGCCAATAAACCTTTCATTAAAACATTTCGATCATACTATTGTACCAATCTTAACATATGCCAGTGAGGGGCATATGAAGATACCAATCTGCTAGAGCAAATACACTGTGATTTTATCAGAAAACTCCTTAACCTTAAGAAAACCACACCACGCTACATGTTTTATGCAGAAACAGGAAGATATCCGTTAGAAATAATAATCAAATCAAGAATAATAGGATTTTGGAACAGGCTAATCACTGGCAATCAAAATAAACTATCATACAAAATATATAGATATATGCAACACATACCAAACTTAACACCAACGTGGTTAAACTACACTTAATCAATACTTGACTCATGTGGTATGTCTGACATATGGTTAACCAATCAAACATTACAAGTAATTCTATCAAATCAATTATAAAACAATTCCTTATAGATCAACATTTTCAAATTTGGCATGGTAAAACGCAAGAGTCAAATAAGGGTAGAAATTATTACAATATTAAAGACAACATTGCACTTGAAAATAATCTTATCAATCTTAGTAGGAATGATAGCCTAATAATAGCTAAGTTTAGGACGAGTAATCATTTTCTCCCTACTGAGACTGGTAGGTGGAACAATATTACCTGCTATGATAGAAAATGTCCATTATGTACTTTGAATGACATTGTTGATGAAATGCACATGTTACTTAAATGTCCCTTTTTTATATACAGAGAAAAATGTACATACATCAATACTATCATAGAAACCCAAATATGGTTAAGTAGTTAATGAAAAATGAATCACATAAAACTGCTCATCATTTATCTATTTTTATTAGAAAAATGTTAAAAATAAATATATCCAAATACATAACACGTAATAGATTATATTGTACTATAGCTTTGACTTAGACTCTATATGTAATCCTGAGAATCTATAATTTGATATTACTGTTTGTATTTTCCTTTTACTGTTCTATTGTTTCACTATTTAATTCAATTTTTCATAAGAATACAATAGCATGTATACCAAAATCACTTATTGGCTTACTACATACCATACTCCAACCCCCATATTTATCAGTTTTGACTTTGTTTTCATTCTCTGTTTGTTTATACAAGGAGTCTCTATAAAATTGTGAAAAGTGCTAAACATTTCCTTCAGGAGAATTTTATGCTTGTTTTGAGAAATCGCCCTTTTTGCTGCACTGACCTATCAGTGCTAACATATTGTTTGTATCGATTTTTCTAGAGTAGAGTTGTCTGCTAGCTATTACTTTGATTTTTGATTTAGGAACAGTAAAAACAAGCTAAAATGGTACGACCAATCTAAGGAGTTGTAGTAGCAACTATATTGTATAGAAATACAATTAATCGGTTTGATATTGCCATTTGATATTTTTGTTTTGTAAATTAGTTGCTGAATTTATCATGTCGCACTATCGCTCTGCCTCTCTTCTTACTCTTTGCTCTCTTTTAACTAGTCTATACTATCAAACAGCAGAACCAAACAACAAAAAATTAGGTCAAGGTGCTTACCGTGCTAGTATGATCATCTATTATCCATGTTATTAGTGTAAATGATTGCATCTTCAAGAAATGAATAATAATAATCCGGCCCCGGTTTCACGAAACGACTTAAGGCGCTTATTTTGCTCAAAACTTAGTTTCTGACTCAACTTCCTGTTGGAACTGAGTTTTTTGCTAAGTTGCGTTTCACGAAAAAACTCAGTTTGAGTCGCTTATTCTGAGTCAGCACGCACCCTGACTTAAGTATTTGCTAAGCGACTCAAATATGGCGGACGGACAGGATCGGGGCCACCGCTTCAAAACTTAAATTGAACACAGTTTCCATCTCGTTGAAAGGACAACGTCTCGCTGGATGTATTTGAGAGAACTTTTTGTTCTCTTTCATTTTGTATCAAAAGAACATATTTAAATAGGATATTTTCACCATAAAGTGACATAGAAAATTCGAAAATGCGAGCTCCTGTCAAATTTGATCGCCATTCTCAAGTCGTTTCATCCAACGTAAACAAACATGCAGCATCCCTCTAAAATCCTGTCACATACAGTGTATTCAACTATTCATGTGTAGAGTAAGTATTTGGTACACACCTAGTTGTAAATGGAATACACTATATTTATTCTGCTGACCAATGAGGCAACGATGATTTGAGTGTTTTCCCAGTCTCAAAATAGATTTCATTCTAAATTAGCGGCACAGGCTACTCACTCTTCTAGTCTAGTTGTCAGTTTAAGATTCAACATGAATTATTGGTTAGATTACTGAAGGATTTATTATTGGAAGCTTCGAAATAGAGTACGTACTATTTGATAATACAATCGTGTTTTGGTGCGATATTTTACATAACAATTTCAAACAATGACTTCGTTTCTTTTTTCTAAAATGAAATTTACTGTCAAGTAATGGCTTCAATGTCAGGTCATTTGTTTGATAGTATTTTATAAAAGTAGATTCTCCTCGGATGATGTTTTTTCCATTTATTGAAATCTTCTTGCTAGAGTCTAGTAAGAAGTTAGGCCAAAAGGTTTAGGGACATATTTGCTTGATGCCTAAGATGTACTTGCTTTATTTTACAGAGTGCATGATGATTGGAAATATGTCAATTTCAAACAAGCCTCAAAGAAAAAGACTGATGCAGTTAACATAAACATTGATTCTGTTTGAATAAGTAAGTACAGATAGCCCCTCTCATACCCCTTTGAAGTAAACAAATGGAAGTATCATAGACATTGCAGACAACTTATGAAAGCATTGTAACAAAGGAACAATTTCTCAATGTCAAAGTTGTTTTCTCTTAAATTCAAACCTGTAAGATGAAATGACAGCATAATAACTTCTTCTGCTAAGTATTCAGGAAATAAATCTTTATGACAAAGGTTGAATTTCTTAACATTTTCTCCTTTTATAACTTTGTTTTCAAATAATGAGATCTATATTATCCAGAAAATTGTATGAATTTTGTCTTGCTCACTATTTGAAACAGGCAATTCATGTCTTTATAGATACGGGGTTGGAAATGGCATATTTAAAACCAAATAAGTCAGGCAGGTATATGGGTTAAAAATATGGAGTTTTATCTTCAATCAGTTTCTATTTATTATATATTCAGAAAACTGCTTCCATTGATTATCATATAAAAGGATGTATGCATTATCTTCAATATTACTAACTAAGAATATGCAGTCAGTTGAATGTGGCCAGGATTGACAAAAGAACTTATATTTCTTATTATGTTTCTCTTTTAGCAGCCATATCTGATGACACACATGCAGATTAAGGGAAAAGTAACATCAACCAACTATTCAGTGCTGGGATCAAAGGAATTTGACACAATTAAAAACAGATGAAGATCTACTTGGATGTCCACATACCTTAAATTTAAATGTTTGATTCATGAAATGTTTAAAAAGCTTGGTTTTCTCCACAAAAGACTGATGTCATGAAAAAGCAACATAAACAATGATATGTCATATTTAAAGGAAAGTGTTTACTGTTTGTTGGTACTGACAACATCAAAAGACAATGTACAAAAACTGTTTCGTTTTGTGAGGGACCATGAAATATACATTAATGATAACAATTGTCACATGGTTCTCTTTTTCTATGATATTTTAGTTTTGCCATGCTGTTTTTTCCAAGAATACTTCATTAATTAAACTTAATTCAAACTAAAAAGACACAAAGCTCAGACAACTTAGTAAGCAGACTATATGCAGAATGCACATTGAGTCATTACTAAACTTCTTTTCTAGCTATTGCATGTGTAGCAATGTTTCAAGGAAACACAGATGAGGGTTGAATTTACATATATCAATGTTAAAGAATTATTTCTACCTCAGTGTTTATGGTAGAACCTTTACAGTTTGACACCGATGCTCTCTTTTTGTTTTGTTTCAATGCTCTGTAAACTCTTCCCTACACATATTTTGCAACTGAAGTGTTGTAGATAAATAAAACCATTATGACAAAGGGTAACATGCTAAGTTCTTATTCATTGGCTGAAGAAACTTTAATCATATCTGTTATCGCTTTAAATTTTGTCTTTCAGATGTTTATTACAATCCATGCTTAATTTGTTAGTTTTTTAATAGATAAACACATATCTAATTAACAGTGCTTTATGTGTGAAAACAAGTGAATAAAAGTAAAAGAAAATATTAAATAATCCGTTTCTTTTATTTCAAATTTATACAAAAGACCTCTTGGTGACAAGAAAGCTACCTGCTGTAAATGAGTGGCCTTACTGAGATCAGCATATTAACGTTTTAGGATTTTTTTTATCTGCATTGAACAATTTGAACAATTTAACCAAATACCCTGTTGACTTTCATCAATGTGATGTACTATAGTCAATCATATGCAAGGATATGAGTATGATGTCAAATCTTGTCTGATAACGATAACCCAGCTGACTCTTCTTAATCGCTATACCTGTATCACATGTGATCTCATGAGAGTTTAAACCAGTACCTACAACATAGGATTTGGTGAAGATCATTCTATGATTCCTTGCAGAAACATAATTGTGGTTCAAATTTTCTAGTTCGATGGTTCTGACATTATATGAGCAGTATGTCCTTGTTACGTGATACATATGATATCTCATTATTGATGAGAGGCCTTAATACACAACCCAAGCAATCTGAACCATACCCAATAGAACCTATATCATGAAGAAAATCTACCTGATTTGTTCTCTGTCTGAGACCTACTTAACTGTAACAAAAAAAATAATCTTTGTGACAAAATGGGTATTTTCTCCCAAAAGCAAGCCAATTTTCATTTTCCCACAATGTTATGAGGAATTTGTATGCTGTACTGAGATCAAAGGGTATATTCACTATGCAATAATAACCCATTTCAATCCCGATTCCACGGAGGATGACATTTTTCCGTATCTAGTAACATGCAGAAGCCGATATTAAAACCATGGTCAAAGACAAAAATAATATGAAGAAGCCTCAGTCAACAGCTTTCAACAGACAAATAATGCCGGGCATATTACGATCAAAATAATATAGAAGTATAAGTGAGTATGACAATGAAGTTGGTTTGCATTCCAACACAACCATCCAGTTTAAATTTTGTTTTTTAGTAATGTTCAAGGTCGGTTTGACCGTACCAGGACAACACTAGTGTCAACGTTTACCTCGATATTACAGATGCGTGACGAAACGACCGGTTGGCGAAACGAACGGAATATTTGTCCATTACGAGGTAAATTAACTATTTCCCTGACAAAAAGCCATACTGTTTTATTTTGAGACTGATCAATCGATTAGGCCTACTGTATTAAATGAGATTTACGCATAAGCGTTTGTCATATTTTTTCTCGATTTAAGACCTCGATTTTAATTTGCCGAAATTGACAGTGACAATTCCCGTACTTTCTCCATTTTGAAGGGGTACCACATTTTGTTTCTATTTCTATTAGATAATAACTTTTACGGCTTTTGTTTTTATTCTAATGACGAGAACAAAGTGAAAGTACTAACAACGTCACGTTTATGACGCCAGATATTGTGCTTAAACGCACACAGACTGAATAAACGAAAACTACTCTGTTTGATTTCATATTTTTGTATTCTGTTGTTAGAGGTTTCGACAATCGGAGAAGAGATTTCCTCACGTGAACCCGAGTTTGCAAAAAGTGTTGATCCTTAATAAATTAATCCTCTACTGCGCCAGAGACGCCATAGTTGATAGGACTCTTC
Source organism: Cerastoderma edule (assembly GCA_947846245.1). Lineage (NCBI taxonomy): Eukaryota > Metazoa > Mollusca > Bivalvia > Cardiida > Cardiidae > Cerastoderma > Cerastoderma edule. Next base: position 52,055,159 of record OX401407.1, read on the forward strand.
ATGTTTAGACACCTGTTTGTTGCTAAGCGTTTTTTTTTCTTCATATTTTTTCAAACATATTTGCATGAAAGTCTGAAAGAGTGGTCACTTTAATGGTTGAAATATAGACCTGAGTAGTTAAGAGTTAAGTTTTGAAAATGTCGAATGTCAGCTTTATCACAAGGTGGAACATACGACGTTGACCACTGTCTTTTTACGTCTACATGATAGGCAATTTTCTGGTGTTCAGCTTTAAACAAAGTTCTAGTTCTAGTTAGTAGCCTATATGATGCAACCTTAAGGTCATTTTTGTATGTTTAAGAAACAAAAGTGCTCTTCATTAAAGGGAATTAAATTCCAATAACTTTATCCTTTAAAACAAACAAGGGTGGAAAAGCATACCACCAACAGCCTAATTTTCATTTAACACATTTTCCTTCACTTTTATTAAATAGCAAGTGGTCAGTGCAGAACAAACGTTAACATTTTCCTTCAATATCCATGTAATTAATTGATTTGATCCAATTTAGCAGTATCCTCGACCTTAGTGAGGTGTTTTAACTCAGGAGAGGTCGTTTAAAGGCTTTCAAAACAGCCTAAAATCGATTTCCGTCGGGGGGCTTTGCCCTCCTGAACCCCCTAGCAGAGCGTTGCCCTGCTCCCACCTTCACCCATTACCAAACAATAACAAAATTTGACCAAACGACTATGGAAAACATAATGGGAAAGGGAGAAATTGCTCTTAACGAGCAATTTCTCCTTTTCACACAATGTTTTCTGCCACTGTCAAAAGATCATTTACAATTTCATCACATTTTGAAATGTCATCTGCAAACTCTTTGGGATAGTCGAACATTTGGCGTTTGGTAAAGGGTTAAAAGCTGAGTTTACGCTCCCTCTAACTAAAATTCCTGTACCCACACCTGATTACTATTGTTTTTGTGAATGAATGTAATATCATTGTATTACTATACTCATATGTCTAATAAATTCAGACGTAAGCGAATAAAAGTTATTTTAATTGAATTTAATTGAATTTAATTTAAGGTGTCTGTGTGTCTGTTTCAATATGTTTGTGGTTCTGCTGCCCATCCGTCCGTATGATTGTCTGTTGGTTCATCCGTACGCCCATCTGTCTTTGAAAGCATGTCTGTTTGTCTGTCTGGGTTTGTCTGTCTGTCACTCTGTTTCTTTGTGTGTTTGTAAGTCTGTCTGCGCGTGTGTCTGTATATGAGTCCATCTGTTTTATGTCTGTCTATATGTCTTTTTTTCGTTCTTTCTTTCTTTCGTTATGTCGGTCTTTCGTTCTGTCCTTCTGCCTGCCTGCCTGTTTTCTGCCTGTCTGCCTGACTGTCGGCCTGTCTGCCTGTCTTTCTGTATGTCTTTCTGTCTTCCTGTCTGACTGTATTTCTGTCTGCCTGTCCGTCTGTGTTTCCGCCTGTCTGTGTTTCTGCATGTCTGTCATTCTGCATTTATTCTGTCTTTCGTTCTGTCTTTCTGCATGTCAGTTTGTCTTTCTGCCTGTGGTTCATCCTGTCTGTCTTTCCGTCGTTCTGCCTCTCTTTCTGTCTGTCCGTCTGTCTATCTGTCTGTTTGTCTGTCTTTCCACCCACCTGTCTTTCTGCCTTTCCGTCTGTCTTTCTGCCTTTCCGTCTGTCTTTTTGCCTGTCAGTTTGGCTTTCTGCCTATCTGTCTGTTTGTCTGTCTGCCAGTCTCTCTGTCTGTCTTTCTGTTTGTCCGTCTGTATTTCCGCCCGCCTGTCTTTCGGTCTGCCTGTCTGTCTTACCATCTTTCTGCTTTTATTCCTGTTTTTCCGTCTGTCTGTCTGTCCGTCTGTTTTCTGAATGTTTTTTTGTCTCCCTACCTGACTTTCTGCCTGCATGTCTGTATACGTGTATCAAAAAACGAACGAAAATAAGGCGAAGCGATATAAAGGGAATGGCTATAGTTAAGTGTCTTAATCTTGATGTGCTGTCCCCTTTTCAAATACTAGATGGTCTTCTATTGTGTTATAAACATTTCAGCTTTAGTTACTTTATAAACTTCCACGCCACTATAAAGTCACTATAGGGACAATATTCTGTCTTGTCCGATGTAACAACCCTAAGAGCAAGCGATAGACAATAATTCAAATTATGTCTTTTACCGTAAATCTTTATATGAAAGTATTCACTGGTCGAGTTTCAAGGGATATTCTTGTTCTCTCTTCTCTAACCTCGATGTCTTGACTAATGGTATACATATATGCATACTCAGGCTATCAACATGTTTAATCCCGAGGTCAGCGTAACTGTGGTTAAGCCGACATCGTAAAGGGGAAGGGACGTTAAAGTCCATTTATACCTTCAAACTTCCATATCGTTGTTAGCATTCAAACAACTGTTATCAACATACAGGTTTTAACCTGCCATGCGGTTTAACCGTTATAAACTACTTCACGAAAGCTACCCTTTACCAATAGGTTATTTTTCTTTACAATCGTACGATTTCGAGGCCCCGCTGAAGTGTACATTAACTTTAAAAAAAAGACCATTTAAAAAAAGGAGACCTCGACTGTCTCAACAGTTTTTTTGCGGGTCAATATGGGGTAGTACCGTCCGAAAATCTGAACACAAGCTTCGAAATCTGTCAGAGGCGACAACATCTGTTTTCACGAATTTAAAACAAACACTTTTAGAATAGGCATTGAAAACAACTTTTACGATCATGGCAGAACTATCATACAGGAAAGTTATCAATTAACTACCATATCGTCGCTTGTAAGCAAGGCTTTCCACCATAAAGTCAAAAAGGAAATAACGGAATTCCATCAACGACAGCTTACTACCAACTGCAAAACAAACGTTCATTAGCAGTGAATAACCCTGAGGAATTACAAATGCAACACTTTTCAGTAGACAGTTGGCATCCTACAGTTAGCAGTAAGCAGTAGGCAGTAAGCCAAACATGCTGGTCACGAACCTCCGATGAGTCCACGTGGTTAGCTGGTGTTTGTTTTTATAAGCCTTTGGTAAAAATGGCAGTTGACGTCTCAGACGCATATACATGAAAGTAAATGTAACCTGTTTATGAAAACTTGATGTTACAGATCACCATTGGCAAGTATCTCAAAGGACAGCCTACTGCTTACTGCCGACAACTTTCTGTTAACTGCTTACTATATGATGACAACTTTCTACTGCCAACTGTTGCATTCGGAATGCCTCAGGGTTATTCGCTGCTAATCACTCTTTGGCTAGGCAGTTGGCAGTAGACTGTCGTTTATGGAATTCCGTAGGAAACTTCTTCATGAGCGTACTCGGTCACATGTACGACACCGTTAACCCTTTCCAAAACAATAACGACATTTGACCACTTTGTTGCAGATGTCTTTAGAAAACATTGAGGGAAAAGGAGAAATTGCTCGTAACGAGCAATTTTTCCTTTTCCCTCAATGTTTTCTGCACTATCGTAAGATTATTTTCCAATTTCATCACATTTTGAAATGTCGTCTGCAAAGTCTTTCAATTTTGGACAGTCGATAATTTGTTGTTTAGGAAAGGGTTAAGGCTCACACACTGCACATTATAAATGTCTGGCCACTGCCTTGAGCCAGGCACTCCTGTTACTATGGCGCAACACTCTAAATGATTCGGCCTCATTTTATCAACACGACCTTGTAGGCGTCACATGCTCTCTCCGTGTATATAATGTCGGTTATCTTACGCGGTCATACAAGCAAGAACATGATTGCCTCTGATACAACCCTTATACAATAGGTCTAACGCAGTTCGTATGCTTTTTTAACCACTTTCAACGTGAGAGATCCGCACAAAAACCTGTTCGCGATGTGTCTTACTTTGGATACAATGCGCAGTATTGACTTTTGTCAAATTTATTTCAAATATTTCATGAAGGGTTTATTTACCTGACCTTTCTTGGCGTGACCAGTATATTCATACAAAGACAGCGGTATCGGTGATGATCGGATCAGTGACCCAAAAGTTACGAGTTTACCATATTAGACACTTGGCAACTCAAGACCCATTGTTCCAAAATAAGAATTCAAAGGTAATGAAACCATTTGTTGTTACTCCATTGTGATTACTTTCATACTGCAATTGTACACATACATATTTGAGGTTTTTTGTCTTTTATAAGAGTAAATATATCACATGTACGGACACATATTTCAAGGTTTTAGTATTTAATACATTTAACATTTACTCGCATAAACAACTAAAACCCTGAAATATGTATGTGTATATATGATACATTAACTCGTATAAAAGACTAAACTCCTGAAATATGAGTGTGTATATATGAAACATAAACTTGTATAAAAGACTAAAACCCTGAAATATGTATGTGTACACATGATACATTAACTCGTATAAAGAAACTAAAATCCTAAAATATGTATATGTACATATGATACATTAACTCGTATAAAAAACTAAAAACCTGAAACATGCATGTGTACATATGATACATTTACTCGTATAGAAAACTAAAACCCTGAAATATGTATATGAACATATGACACATTCACTCGTATAAAAAACTAAAAACCTGAAACATGCATGTGGACATATGATACATTTACTCGTTTAACAAATAAAAACCTAAAATATGTATATGTACATATGACATATTCACTCGTTTAAAAAACTAAAAACCTGAAACATGCATGTGTACACATGATACATTAACTCGTATAAAGAAACTAAAATCCTAAAATATGTATATGTACATATGATACATTAAATCGTATAAAAAACTAAAACCCTGAAATATGTATGTGTACATATGATGCATTTACTCGTATAAAAAACTAAAACCCTGAAATATGTATATGTAATTATGACACATTCACTCGTATAAAAAACTAAAAATCTGAAACATGCATGTGTGCATATGATACATTTACTCGTTTAACAACTAAAAACCTGAAATATGTATATGTACATATGACACATTCACTCGTTTAAAAAACTAAAAACCTGAAACATGCATGTGTACATATGATACATTAACTCGTATAAAAAACTAAAAACTCTGAAATATGTATATGTGTATGTATGATACATTAACTCGTATAAACAACTAAAACCTTGAAATATGTATGTGTACATATGATACATTTACTCGTATAAAAAACTAAAACCCTGAAACATGCATGTGTACATATGATACATTAACTCGTATAAACAACTAAAAACCTGAAACATGCATGTGTACATATGATACATTTACTTGTATAAAAAACTAAGAACCTGAAACATGCATGTGTACATATGATACATTTACTCGTATAAACAACTAAAACCCTGAAACATGCATGTGTACATATGATACATTAACTCGTATAACCAACTAAAACCCTGAAATATGCATGTGTACATATGATACATTAACTTCTAGAACCATCTAATAACCTTGAAACATGCATGTGTACATATGATACATTAACTCGTATAAACAACTAAAAACCTGAAACATGCATGTGTACATATGATACATTTACTCGTATAAACAACTAAAAATCTGAAACATGCATGTGTACATATGATCCATTTACTTGTATTAATAACTAAAAACCTGAAACATGCATGTGTACGTATGATACATTTACTCGTATAAAAAACTAAAACCCTGAAACATGCATGTGTACATATGATACATTAACTCGTATAAACAACTAAATACCTGAAACCTGCATGTGTACATATGATACATTTACTCGTATAAAAAACTAAAACCCTGAAACATGCATGTGTACATATGATACATTTACTCGTATAAAAAACTAAAACCCTGAAACATGCATGTGTACATATGATACATTTACTCGTATAAAAAACTAAAAACCTGAAACATGCATGTGTACATATGATACATTTACTCGTATAAAAAACTAAAACCCTGAAACATGCATGTGTACATATGATACATTTACTCGTATAAAAAAATAAAAACCTGAAACATGCATGTGTACATATGATACATTAACTCGTATAAACAACTAAAAACCTGAAACATGCATGTTTACATATGATACATTTGCTCGTATAAAAAAATAAAAACCTGAAACATGCATGTGTACATATGATACATTTACTCGTATAAACAACTAAAACCATGAAACATGCATGTGTACATATGATGCATTTACTCGTATAAAGAACTAAAAACCTGAAACATGCATGTGTACATATGATACATTAACTTGTATAAAAAACTAAAAACTTGAAACATGCATGTGTATATATGATACATTAACTTGTATAAACAACTAAAAACCTGAAACATGCATGTGTACATATGATACATTTACTCGTATAAAAAACTAAAAACCTGAAATTTGCATGTGTACATATGATACATTTACTCGTATAAACAACTAAAACTCTGAAACATACATGTGTACATGTGATACATTAACTTTTATAACCAACTAAAACCCTGAAACATGCATGTGTACATATGATACATTAACTTCTATGACCAACTAAAAACCTTGAAACATACATGTGTACATATGATACATTAACTCGTATAAACAACTAAAACCCTGAAACATGCATGTATACATATGATACATTAACTTCTATAACCAACTATAAACCTTGAAACATGCATGTGTACATATGATACATTAACTTCTATAACCAACTAAAACCCTGAAACATGCATGTGTACATATGATACATTAACTTCTATAACCAACTAAAAACCTTGAAACATGCATGTGTACATATGATACATTAACTCGTATAAACAACTAAAACCCTGAAACATGCATGTGTACATATGATACATTAACTTCTATAACCAACTAAAAACCTTGAAACACGCATGTGTACATATGATGCATTTACTCGTATAAAAAACTAAAACCCTGAAACATGCATGTGTACATATGATATATTAACTCGTATAAAAAACTAAAACCCTGAAACATGCATGTGTACATATGATACATTCACTCGTATAAACAACTAAAAACCTGAAACATGCATGTGTACATATGATACATTTACTCGTATAAAAAACTAAAAAACCTGAAACATGCATGTGTACATATGATACATTTACTTGTATAAATAACTAAAACCCTGAAACATGCATGTGTACATATGATACATTTACTCATATAAAAAACTAAAACCCTGAAACATGCATGTGTACATATGATACATTTACTTGTATAAAAATTTAAAAACCTGAAACATGCATGTGTACATATGATACATTTACTCATATAAAAAACTAAAACCCTGAAACATGCATTTGTACATATGATACATTAACTCGTATAAACAACTAAATACCTGAAACCTGCATGTGTACATATGATACATTTACTCGTATAAAAAACTAAAACCCTGAAATATGTATGTGTACATATGATACATTTACTCGTATAAACAACTAAAAACCTGAAACATGCATGTGTACATATGATACATTTACTCGTATGAAAAAACTAAAACCCTGAAACATGCATGTGTACATATGATATATTTACTCGTATAAAATACTTAAAACCTGAAACATGCATGTGTACATGTGATACATTTACTCGTATAAAAAACTAAAACCCTGAAACATGCATGTGTACATATGATACATTTACTCGTATAAACAACTAAAAACCTGAAACATGCATGTGTACATATGATATACATTTACTCGTATAAAAAACTAAAAACCTGAAACATGCATTTGTACATATGATACATTTACTCGTTTAAACAACTAAAACCCTGAAACATGCATGTGTACATATGATACATCAACTTCTATAACCAACTAAAAACCTTGAAACATGCATGTGTACATATGATACATTTACTCGTATAAAAAACTAAAACCCTGAAACATGCATGTGTACATATGATACATTAACTCGTATAAAAAACTAAAACCCTGAAACATGCATGTGTACATATGATATATTAACTCGTATAAAAAACTAAAACCCTGAAACATGCATGTGTACATATGATACAATAACTCGTATAAACAACTAAAAACCTGAAACATGCATGTGTACATATGATACATTTAGTCATATAAAAAACTAAAACCCTGAAACATGCATATGCACATATGATACATTAACTGGTATAAACAACTAAAAACCTGAAACATGCATGTGTACATATGATACATTAACTCGTATAAACAACTAAAAACCTGAAACATGCATGTGTACATGTGATACATTTACTCGTATAAAAAACTAAAAACCTGAAACATGCATGTGTACATATGATACATTTACTCGTATAAACAACTAAAACCCTGAAACATGCATGTGTACATATGATACATTCACTCGCATAAAAAACTAAAACCCTGAAATATGCATGTGTACATATGATACATTAACTCGTATAAAAAACTAAAAACCTGAAACATTCATGTGTACATATGATACATTAACTCGTATAAAAAAAACTAAAACCCTGAAACATGCATGTGTACATATGATACATTAACTCGTATAAAAAACAAAAAACTTGAAACATGCATGTGTATATATGATACATTAACTCGTATAAACAACTAAAAACCTGAAACATGCATGTGTACATATGATACATTTACTCGTATAAAAAACTAAAAACCTGAAACATGCATGTGTACATATGATACATTTACTCGTATAAACAACTAAAACTCTGAAACATACATGTGTACATATGATACATTAACTTTTATAACCAACTAAAACCCTGAAACATGCATGTGTACATATGATACATTAACTTCTATGACCAACTAAAAACCTTGAAACATGCATGTGTACATATGATACATTAACTCGTATAAACAACTAAAACCCTGAAACATGCATGTGTACATATGATACATTAACTTCTATAACCAACTATAAACATTGAAACATGCATGTGTACATATGATACATTAACTTCTATAACCAATTAAAAACCTTGAAACATGCATGTGTACATATGATACATTTACTCGTATAAAAAACTAAAAACCTGAAACTTTCATGTGTACATATGATACATTAACTCGTATAAACAACTAAAACCTTGAAATATGTATATGTGTATGTATGATCTATCACTCGTATAAACCGCTTAAGATCTTAGTCATGTTTATATGACTGCATGATATAAATACTTGTATAAAAGTGTATAAAAACTAAAATATGTATATGTACGCATGTTTTATTTACTCGTAAACACGACCAAATGTATATATGGGTATGTCTGTATGATATTTTACTCTTATAAAATACTTTATAGCTTAAACATTAATTTGAACACATGGTGACTTTACTTGTATTTATAAACTATCATCAAAGTTGTTTCAAAACTCATAAAGAATATTCCAGAATGACAAATTAAGGTCAAAAACATTCAGATTGTTGAAAAGGCAGGTTTAATCCGAAAGGAATATTGCACATGTGCTTAACCTTTTACCAAACAATAACGATATTTGACTGGTTTGTTGCACATTACTTTGGAAAACATTATGAGAGAAGGAGCAATTGCTCGTGATGAGCAATTTTACATTTTCCCATAATGTGTTCTGCCCTATCAGACGATATTTTTTTCCAATTTCACCACTTATTGAAATTTCGTCTGCAACTCTTTCAATTTGGGACAGTCGAAAATTTAGCGTTTTGTAAGGGGTTAGAGAAACATTCACTCATGATGTGTTTGTTCCCATTCACTGATCATGCCTACCAGGCCTTTAAAATCGGTTATCTATTTCGGTCAGGTTTACAAGCATGACTCATTCCACTTGACCCTTTCGTCTATCCTTTTGTCTCATATAAAAACGCAATCTGAACACATCGGGTTTATCCAATAGAAAACACTGCTCACGGAAATACCCGAGTAGTTCCGATTGATAAAAACGGTAACTCTGTTCGTACGGCCTATCACATTCGTGGGAAAACGCAGAAATAAATCATTGTGGTGAGGACATTGCACATCAAGAAAAATGGTTATTCAATCAATGTGTGTGTTCCCGTAGCAGTATTTGTATTTTGAGGGCTCAACTTTCCGGGAATGGTGAGGTGGAGATGTTCTCTTTGCAAACTTATAACTTCGACATTGTAAACATCACGTACACAGTCCATGCATGCATGCATACTTTACGGATGTATAGTTGGCTGTTTTTAAACCTCAACTTTCAGGGAAGGGGAGGTGGGTATGTTCTCTTTGCAAACTTATCACTTAAACATTGTAAAATCACGTACGCAGTCCATGCATGCACAATTTACGGATGTATAGTCGGTTTTCGACCTCGTTTAGACAAGCATGAACATGACCAGCCATTAAACACCAATGGATTATGGAAATGACATAGTCCCACTTTCGTCACCCAGCTTCACCTATCCGAGATTTTGCGAATGAACCTATGTAGGCTTTTGGTACAGTTGTTAAAATAAAACTAGAACAAAAATGAGAAATACACCCTTTCATCACGGCGGTGCCTTATATCTAATGTACTGGTGACTGTATACATGACGGTAAGAAGAATATCATCTTGCAGAAAATACTAAAATAAATGAACCATTTGGGTAATTGGGCATACTGAGAAATACCTCCTTTTGTCGCAATAATTTACAATATATTGTATTCAACAGGAATGTGTGTTAATTCTTTATATATATACATATCTTGCATTGTTGTTTTGTACTTATTAGATTTTACCTTTACTAAATGTCTAGGGTTAGCGACCATTATCAAATTTGGATCGATGATATCTTAAGCATTAGATGTCGTCTGCCATGCATACGTGTAGAATGCAACGCGTTTAAAAGGACTATCTCACAGGTAGGGATTTAAGATGTTCATATTAAATTGTATTCTATTGATATAACGTAAATTGAGAAATTAACATAAAACGATATTATTGACAGCTTTCCAACCCGGTTTATAAACGTCCACAAAAAAATAGATCAATTGTAATAAAGGTTTTGTAAACCGTTTAAACGGGTTTATTTCGTAAACATTGATTTGAATAAAACGTTGTAATTTTAGATACCATCGTTACATGGGTTTTCGGAAACGTTTACCCACTCTTATCAAGTTACGCTTTGAATGTTCGTGAGAAGGAACTCCTGCGTTTGTTTATAATAATAATTATAAACCTGCTTTCCCAAAGAAGCGTTGACGGGCGCAAAGGCTCACTTCACATTATTTAAAGAAAATCGCGGGGTTTCAGTTATCTAACAGTACAGAAATTAAAAGAAAAGTAATTGTTTTGTGAGAATAGTTGTTAATTTCTAATGTTAATGGTTTTTACTCTCAGAACACAAATCTTGAAGCTAGTCCCTTTAACAATGAATTAATTTATTATCGTTAAGACACGCTAACTTCAGATAAGACCCGTCTACTAGTAGTTTAGAGCTTTCTTGAACGTGTAATGGCTGACGAAGCGCTTTGAGATGCTCGAAGGATTTTCGACCCACCTCTTTTAACTTCTTGAGCAAAAGCTTCGTCCCAAATATGCCGATCTGCGGCTAGGCATTAATAAAACATTATTAAAGAAAACGGAAAACATCGATGATGAGCATCCCCGCTTTTAACACAATGGTACCCATCCAATTACAAAAAGGGTTTTGTCATTTTGTGGAACTTACAAATTAGCGTCTGCTTACACCCCCACTCTGTGTTAATAAGATTTTTAAAGATGGTAAAGGTTAAAACACGCCTAGTAATCACGTGATGAGATCACGTGCCCAATAGCGGGAGGCGTATCCGTCACGTGACCAAGCACCAGGGTTAAAGTTTCGTCCTAGGTCCTGCTTCTTCCTATTGCAGAAGCGACTCTCTTGTGACAGTATTTCAACGTGAATCCAATCCAGCACTCGAGAATCTGTTTTGTTTGCGGAATATAGTGAAGGAGACGTGAACACGTAAGCTATTAAATATTTTCATCGACACTTTCAGATTTTTTTTATTATATCGCTTTTGTTATAAGATCGGGTATTATCATTATAATTATTATTATTTTTATTGTTATTATCATTTTGAATAGATCTTTATTATTGTTATTATTTTATTTAGTTTTGTAGTATTATCAGTCTTAGTACTCGTATTGTTATTATTGTTACACTTAAAATTCTTATTTGCACCATTATCATTGGTAAAACCTTCATTATTATAGCTTTTCAAAAGGTTTTTTTTTAAAACAAGATCGACAGAATCATTCGCATTCGGTAAGTCGCCCTAAAGATAACCTTGCATAAACGTCCATCGCCGGGACTTGAACCCACGTTTAGGAGGGCCGCGTAATTTACACTAGGTCACGGATGATATGGTTGGGTATGGGGCGACATTAGTCGTCCTCTTGTACCGAGGGTCGCGGGTTCGATGCAAGATAGGCGAAGTGGAAATTGCCGGGGCTCCACTTTCGCTGTAACAAGCCCTGCTCGTGCATGAAATATGTTATAAACCATTGTATCGAATTGAGCAATTTCTTACCATGATGCAGTGGTCTTTCGACACATGTGTTAAAGGTACGGTAAAGGGAGGTATTATGAGGTAATGGGTTAAGTAGTATTCACTTTTTATGAATGGTTTCACACAGATAAAAACATATCAAGCACGCAAGTACTTTACCTTGGAAAGATTTTGATTCAGGTCATCAAAATTCATTGAGATCTCTGTACCCAAAGGTATCCCAAACGCTAGATGTTTGAGACACTGATCACTTTGGTAGTTGTATAGTACGTTAGAGCTGTCTTGTCTACTCGCAATTGGGTTAGAGTCTTGTTTCAGAATAACTTTCGACTTGAAAACAATACTACTTTTAGCAAACCGTGTTTGTGTGTATTGGGAAATTATACAGTGGGAAAGGTCAAGTTATTAAGTATATGGGCACTTTTTCTTTCAAACCGTGGCATTGATCAGAAATGCAATGCATTTCTATAATTACAATCAGACATTTCCTTAGTTGATTTCTAAGTATGAGTGATTGTTTACTAAAACAATTTATTAGAATACGTTAGGTTGACAGAGGGAGTCGAGTGGTGTTCTAAGTCGACATTCATGTATGGTCTGTTTCATCAACTTAAAAGGTTGATATTATGTAAAGATTTAAAAGCATCTTTTAAAAATGTAAAATATTTGTTTGAGAACGAATTGATATACTACTCAATTAGCCAAATTGTGATTTAAACATTCACTGTCTCATAATTAAGAAATTCATTTTCATGAGCATCTTTTGTTCTTATTGTTTATTTGCAAAAGCTCTGTGCCATTTTAAAGAAAATGCCGATTTTTTACTTTATTATTGCCTTTAGATGTCCCGTTTTAGTTTGAACCATTCATAAACACCCTTATGGAATAATTGGGTAATAATACGTTCATTGAATTCGTGGCTTTTAAAGCTGTGCCACATTGTGTTTATTCTATAACTGCTTCCCTGGGATGCACAAGTACTAGGCTATGGCTCTGATTTTCTTACCAAACCAGAACTCCTGGGTAACAAGTCCATCACCTTAAATATTGGGGACCAGAAAGGGGGGATAGTGGACTGCCTTGGAGGGGGATAGTGGACTGCCTGGGAGGGGGGATAGTGGGCTGCCTGGGAGGGGAGGAGGGGGGAAGGGGAGGGGGAAGAGGGGGAAAGGAGAGGGGGGAAGGATGAGGGGTAGCGTATGGGTTCGAATCTGTGCACAGACATTATTGTTTCCTTCATTATAATAAGAAAACATGTTTTCCAATGTTTTCAAGGTGAAAAACAGGTTTTCAAGGATGAATCATTTCCAATAATACATATATACATACACATTGAATGTTTAAATCACAATTTGGCTAATTTGCCAACAAATCACACAAAGATTAGACCCCGATGAGACAACTAACAAAGTAATTTTCATTTTGTGTTGTTGTACAAAGCCTGACATGTAAAAATTAAGTAAGGACTACAAGGATAAAACAATGACATTTCAAGTTTTCATCAATATATATTTATCACCCAAAAGGTTAACAATACTCCTACATCATAAGGACAGCATAATAATTAAGCAACGTTTTTTTTTAAACCATTATATACCTACCAATAATAATACTTAAAAATGCAACGAGTAAAACAATAAATTAATGAAAACATTATGTTACCTGCACCCATTTGCATTTCAGATGAGTTTGCAAAACTAATGTTACAGCATTTCCATGTTATGCGCAAGGTTCATTTGACCTTCAACCAACTTTTGGTTGCCTTGACCTTTGCCTTAATGTCACCCAAACAGATGAGCGTCTAAGCTTCTACTGGGGCTCATTAACCAATTAGTTTAAATAATATAAGCCCTAACAATAATGCACTCAATGAGTGAGTAACCCAGATTTTCATTCCTGTCTATATTGAATTGATATCACGTAAATAATATACATGAATCAACAACACAAAACATTGGTGATATGATTTTACAAACATGTAGAATGCTATTCCAATTTGTGTAGAAAAAGAACATGACATATTCAGCAAGAAAATCATATTAAGGTATATAGTACAAATAGTTCCGGCTCAGACTGATGTATGCTCTGGGAACAACAGAAGTATCCCGACATTTCAAAAATGGTGGGCTATGGGTATTCTACCTTAATGCAAAATGTCCCTCACACACATTCTCTTACAGAGTGTCACAATGTCCATCTAAGATATCACAAACAGTGTCTCTCATACTCACTTTCTTTTACACAGAGTGTCGAGTATGTTCAGTCTTGCATTGAAACATAGTGCCTCACACAGATACAAAGTCTCTTACACACAATATCACTTACACATGTACACAGATATCATTAAACAAAAGCATATTAATTTTCAAAGATGCAATAAATTCCCCAATATATAATCCCCCCTTAATTGTTATAATTGAAACTAAAGTTAATTGTATGCTGAAGAGGCCATTGAAACCTGTGACAAATAGAAAAAGAAATAAAGTTAAACAGTTTTTCTTTTTTTTTACAAAGGCATCTTTGATAAATAGTATTTTATATTCCCTGCCGTTGCCTTCAATAAAGCCAAAGATCTCATATTGAGAAACTGGTTAAGGTAGAATAGCCATGATGCACCATTTTAAAACAAATTCTTTCGTTGGGTTACTTCAGCCAATCTCGGTAAACAGCGGTCGTGGCTGGAACTATTCGGTGTAAAGCAAATTGTTCCGGCACCGACCGATCTATATAATCAAACGAAAGAACGAGCTTCAAAAAGGCAGATTATGGGTATTTTACCTTAAAGGGAAAGTTTTCAAAAATAGCCAAACATTTCCATGATTTTAAAAAGCTTAACATTGTCAAAAAAAGTTCCATAAAAACATCTCAATGCTGATCAGAGGTCCAGATAAAATTCATTCCAAAAGCTTCCTTCTATTTTGCTTCTTTAAACTCTGTATTGTGGATACTCATCAGAATTGCCTTGATGAGACAGTTCTAATGAGCACATACAATATAGAACTTTTACAATAGTTTGTTTTAAACATAAGTGAATGAAGACTCTCATTTTACCCCTTATCACCACAACTGGCTTGTTTAACCCATGAATCACCCACTTTGATCATCTTATGAAGAAGACTTGAAAAAACACGGTGAAAAAAAGAACAAATGCTCCTAATGAGCACTTTGTCTAGTTTTGTCCATAAGAAACTTGGTAATTTTGATATTATCTCTTCAAGTGATGCTTTTTATAAAAGAAAATGGTTACACACTATTCAAACATAATTCATGGATCTCTTACTACTAGTGTTAAAAGCTTTTCTCCCATAGATGAAAGAAGTTCATGTCTACATTCTAATTAGCATATAGTAAAAAAGGTCTGCTATGACATGAAGTGTTTCTCTGTAGACAAGTTGGTAATATCTCTTCTGTTTAGACTGGCCCAATTGGTTCTTCATTGTATGGATCTGAATAGAATAAAGAAAACATTTACTATGAGGATTCTTCAAATAGAAAAATAACAAGAATATCCTACACCCAACACAAGTGTAGAAAGGATGGGCGGCACGCATACATGAATTACAGAACTCCTTAAATTGTTTGCTGATTATGGTTTGACAAGAAAATAAAGACAGTAGTCAGTAGGTTGAGATAGAAATGCTGCTGAAGAAGCTTCTATGGGTTTTGAATAAGAAGAGGAAAGAAGGTGAGATCCAACAACTACAGTATTGCTATTGTATGTGTTCCCACGGTTTACGCACAGTACACTACAAAAATAGAAACAATTTTTGGTCTGCGATTCAAAATATTCGATAGGGTGGACGTCTGACTTGTTTGATTTGATCCATTCAGTCTTCATCTGATTTATGAT
>OX401407.1:52076427-52087274 GCA_947846245.1 Cerastoderma edule
TGCTCAATTGACATTCAAGAGTATTTCGTTGAAATGAAGTGTATGTCTGTTTTTGCGGAGCGGTTACTTTATAGGGTACACATTTGTCAAGGAGAAATGGCTTTTAACACTTTTCATCGGCCCTCCTCCGAGTGGCTAGTTTTCCCGCCATATTGCTGGTATGAGATTAGGGACCCATTACGCTGTTACGAAATTAAATCGTGGACAGTTGGTGAAAGCGTCGAGAGAAAACTATGTCCATTTAAACTGACTAAATAAGTCCAGTGTACATAGAATTTCGGATAAAAATCAAATCTCGGATGTCAAATGACCTCAATTTAAGGACATCACGTGCTTCACGAATGTTTACCTCGTGATTATGCTAAACTTAACATCCGGGTCAGACGATCTGTTTAATTGACTCACTTTATCCCGTTACAGCGGAAATGCATTGTTGAATCTTTCACAATTATAATATTTGTATAAAGATGGTTTCAAGCTTGAAAGTCTTTATGACATGGTCTTACTATATCTTAACGATTTTATCATATCTTGGCCAGATTCAAATAGAGCTCTAGTTATAACAAGAAAAAAACTAACAAACATTAGCACATCTTAAACAAGGAGATTGCCTGATTCTTGACCTGGTGACGTGATATACAATTTTAATCAACCAATCAGAGTTCTTTATTGGAAATAAGTAAACGAACAGATTGTTAATAAACATGATTGTATCGGAGACAACCATGTTTCAAGCACAAAATAAGTTTTTCAAATAGGGTCTCACAGCATTAATTAATTTATTCACTTAATGAACATAATACAATAACTCTGTATATGTACTCCATATATGTTTTCACCCTGTTTTGTTCTCATATCCATTCATGTGCCTTTAAGGATTGGCGGGTTGGACTTTGATCTTTCGCCCTTTTCCCTTTTATTGAAGGGGTTGAACCCAGTGGCATCAGTTTTAGTTAAACCACGGGATTTTGGGAATCGACAGTAATAGACAAAGTGTTAAAAGTGTCTAACCAGGAAACCAGCAGCCCTGTTGGGTCTCGAACCCGCAGCCATCTTTTCGTTTAAATAATCATTCTCTAAACATAAAGTGGCTGTTATTTGATTTGAAAAACCTGACCAACCTTAACTTCTTTGCTTAACTCATTGTGTTCATTCTGATTCGTGTTTACCTCATTGTGTTCATGCAGATCCATGTTTACCTAATTGAGTTGGGGCTGATTGGTGTTCATCTAATTGTGTTCATGCCGATCTGTGTTCATCTAATTGTATTAAGACTGATTGGTGTTCACTTAATTGTGTTTATGCCGATCTGTGTTCACCTAATTGTGTTCAGGCTGATTTGTGTTCACTTGATTGTGTTCAGACCGATCTGTGTTCAGTTAATTGTGTTCAGGATGACTGGTGTTCACCTAATTGTGTTCAGGCCGATCTGTGTTCAGTTAATTGTGTTCATGCCGATCTGTGTTCACCTAATTTTGTTCAGAATGATTTATGTTCACCATATTGTGTTATGCCGATCTGTGTTCACCTTATTGTGTTCATGCTGATATGTGTTTAGCTAATTGTGTTCAGGCTGATTGTTGTTCATCTAATTGTGTTCATGCTGATATGTGTTCACCACATTAAGTCCATGCTGATCCGTATTTATCTTGTTGTGTTCAGGCTGATAGGTGTTTGGCTAATTGTGTTCAGGATGATTGGTGTTAAACACATTGTGTTCATGCTGATCCGTATTTATCGTATTGTGTTCAGGCTGATAGGTGTCTACCTCATTGTGTTCAGGATGATTGATGTTTGGCAATTGTAATAATGCTGATCTGTATTTATCTTATTGTGTTCAGGATGATTGGTGTTTACCTAATGGTGTTCATGCTGATCCGTTTTTATCTTATTGTGTTCAGGATGATTGGTGTTTGGCTAATTCTGTTCAGGATGATTGGTGTTCAACACATTGTGTTCATGCTGATCCGTATTTATCATATTATGTTCAGGCTGATAGGTGTCTACCTCATTGTGTTCAGGATGATTGGTGCTCACCTAATTGTGTTCATGCTGATCCGTATATATCTTATTGTGTTCAGGCTGATTGGTGTTCACCTCATTGTGTTCAGACTTACCCTGAGGCCTCCGTGGCCTAGTGGTTAGAGTACAGAACTTGAAATCACATGGCCCCTCTCCGCGTGGGTTCAAATCCTGAGAGGGATATGGATTTTCATGAGAGCCAGTCTCCCGACTGACTTACGGAATGCCGATGGTTCTACCCGCCTTGACCAGCCCCTATGGGCAGTTGAGTATGGGGTCTTCCTCCATCATTAATAGTCGGGCATCCCTACATAACTGAAATAATGTTGATGTGATGTAAAACACATATACGTTAATCAGACATACCCATTTTGTACGATTTTTTGTTCATGGATAGATTTTGCTTTCTTTGTTTGTTTATACATTGTGCCGATGTCATAATTTTACATTTTGGATCCGGAATTTCCTTTTACTCAATGTTAAATCGTTTATTTTCAATGCATCAAAAGTTGTAAGCCCAAAATAGCACTACACTGTAATAGGTGCGGCATCACACATATGATTTGTATGACGTCATTAAAAGAATGACGTAATTTGTCTCGAGAGCGTTTACTATAAAGTCGGTCAGTGCAGGCTAGGCGGTACTACACGGAAAGCGAATTTTCATTCATGAAAGTATTTGGTATCATCGGACAGAGTGGGTTAAAAAGGATGCTTTATAATATACTTACACGGTATCTTTTTATTAGTTGTGAATAAGTAATGATTTAAGAGAGACTGTTTATATGCATCAATATCTGTTTAGATCTTAAACGTCCGTTCTGAGTGTATTTAGGTTTTAGTAATACAATGTATATTTCTAGTTATGTTTGTAATCCGATCTCAATATGAAATCTCGCGTTCGTGATTTTAACATTCACACACTTTTATCTTATACAATATACAATAACATAGATCTACATTCATTAGTAACTTATGTATTGGTTCAGCCCCTTTGTTGTGCTAACTTGGTTGTAACCGACATGAATCTTTTTTGGTCGACATACTTTTAATAGTATCATTTATATAAGGGAAAGTTTTTGGGCGCAGTTCACCTTTTCATATCGTTTATGACGATATGAAATTGTTAAAAGACCAGAGAGTATTACCTCGTCTAGGGGCACACAATTGAATACATGAGTGAAAGAGTTCAGGATTGTTTCTGAATTTCAGGCTTTTGAGACTTTTCGTCCCTATATAATGCTTTTGCAAACGTGCCTTTTCAGAATAATGAACTATAGATTTCAGGTTTTTGAATGTCTTCAACTTTCACCCATGTGAACATGACTTTATTAAACATTGTCAGTGTATATTTATATCGTTTTATGTTTTTCAGTCGAAATAAGTGAGAAAGGCATTGGATCTGTGAGAGAATCATTGAAGTTCAGCTCTATTGAATCAGGTAAGAAATCCAACTCTGTATATTTTGCTTTTATTGTTTTTGCAATATATCTTATCATTAATGAAAGGCTTAAAATGAGATGAGCAGTCTGAGAATGAATCGCTTCATAAGAGGAATGGTAAGAAATAGAATGAAAGAATACACAAATTGTACATATGTGTACATGATAACCGGCCATTTATACATACATGTACTACATGCGTGTCTTGGATCAGGCTTTAACGTTACCGACTGAATATCAAGTGCAAAATCGCACAGTTTTATAACCGCATGTCTAACCTTGATATGATAAACGGTTCAAGTATTTGTGATATTTAAAGGATTGAGCCTCGATCAACATGAACTATTTAACAAAACATTAATAATGCCATTCTACTGAAGTCGTATAAAAAGGACTTATACAAATTTGGATATTCACCAATTCAGCACACTGACCCCTGCACACTTAGAAAGCAGTCAGGAGCTTGGAAAGAATATTTAGTTTGTGTTTAATTACTAGGAGTAAAGAAAGATACATTGACCTTCGTTCTATATATAATACGTTGTTGAAAACAGTGTTGAACTGTAACAGAATCAAAAGCACATTGCAAACTTAACTCAATCCTATGAAGAGAATAACATAATGTATTTGGATGGTTAGGAAACCCACAATTTACTACATTAAAAGATATATCGGCCCTGTTATGATTCCTGCTGGAGAAATGTTATTCTCTTTATTTCTTTATTTCAGCCATCAACTACCACGGTTTTGAAGTAACAGAGACACTGTGGTTATTCTTCCAGACGAAGTCTTTGTCGAGGTATACATGTATTTCCTTCTTACCAATTTGTCAGAGCCGGTATTTGAAAACAGATGAGATATGTAAAAGTTTAGTTACAGGTCACCCTCACTTTTGAAGAATCTTACCAGTGTGAAACAGTGGTTATTCTTGCAAACTAACTCTTAAATAAGGTATATTTCTTGAACACATTTTAAACAAATTGATAAGAAAATCAGAAGGTTTCATGTAAAAGTGTATTTACAGATCAGCCTTCTAATCATGTCGCCACTATCAGGGCTTTTTTTCTGCTTCAATTGGGAATAGACATTTTATAGGTATATATTGCTGAATTGGGAAGCCTAAAAGCTGGTATGATTTTGAGTTTTTGGGAAAACTGAATGATTTTAAAGAAATTTCAAATTAGGACGGTACCTTTTATGGGAGTCTGTTATATAACGCAAAACGCCCTGGCAATAAAGTATCGATGAGTCAATCTTACATGTTGCGATGAGAATTCATAAATATAATACTTGAATAATTTTATCAAACAGAAGCAACCTATTCACTACTGTCATGTGACAGGAAACTTGTTGAAACGGGGTTCAAACCCATACACAATTGTAAATGCTGAATCGAAAGGCCATTTTTCTGAAGTTGAAATGGTTTTTGAATTCCATGTTTAATTTGTATGGTATTTCATTACATATTCAGCACACTGACCCCTGCACACTTAGAAAGCAGTCAGGAGCTTGGAAAGAATATTTAGTTTGTGTTTAATTACTAGGAGTAAAGAAAGATACATTGACCTTCGTTCTATATATAATACGTTGTTGAAAACAGTGTTGAACTGTAACAGAATCAAAAGCACATTGCAAACTTAACTCAATCCTATGAAGAGAATAACATAATGTATTTGGATGGTTAGGAAACCCACAATTTACTACATTAAAAGATATATCGGCCCTATTATGATTCCTGCTGGAGAAATGTTATTCTCTTTATTTCTTTATTTCAGCCATCAACTACCACGGTTTTGAAGTAACAGAGACACTGTGGTTATTCTTCCAGACGAAGTCTTTGTCGAGGTATACATGTATTTCCTTCTTACCAATTTGTCAGAGCCGGTATTTGAAAACAGATGAGATATGTAAAAGTTTAGTTACAGGTCACCCTCACTTTTGAAGAATCTTACCAGTGTGAAACAGTGGTTATTCTTGCAAACTAACTCTTAAATAAGGTATATTTCTTGAACACATTTTAAACAAATTGATAAGAAAATCAGAAGGTTTCATGTAAAAGTGTATTTACAGATCAGCCTTCTAATCATGTCGCCACTATCAGGGCTTTTTTTCTGCTTCAATTGGGAATAGACATTTTATAGGTATATATTGCTGAATTGGGAAGCCTAAAAGCTGGTATGATTTTGAGTTTTTGGGAAAACTGAATGATTTTAAAGAAATTTCAAATTAGGACGGTACCTTTTATGGGAGTCTGTTATATAACGCAAAAAGCCCTGGCAATAAAGTATCGATGAGTCAATCTTACATGTTGCGATGAGAATTCATAAATATAATACTTGAATAATTTTATCAAACAGAAGCAACCTATTCACTACTGTCATGTGACAGGAAACTTGTTGAAACGGGGTTCAAACCCATACACAATTGTAAATGCTGAATCGAAAGGCCATTTTTCTGAAGTTGAAATGGTTTTTGAATTCCATGTTTAATTTGTATGGTATATGACATCTTTCGTTATTGTGTTTTTCTTACAACATGTCTTTTCATTCTTTTTTTGATATTTCAGTAGATTGAAGAATGGCTGAAGGAAGGAACCTCCTGGGTGTATCCGGCGTGCCTTTCAAAAAAGGGAAAATACAAGGACGGGAATTACAGTTCGATGACATCTTTGAAGAAACAATTAACACTGTAACAATAGAACAGCAAGAAAAAGACAATAGCCTGGCGTTTTGTGATATGTGTGTTTTTTTAGAGGATCTAATCAAAGTATTTGCACTGTATATGTGTGTTGTATGTGAGACATATGTTTGTGAGGTGTGTTTTGATATGCATAATAACCATTATAAGTCCCACACGGTTATTCGTGTTAAGAATGAGAGTGGGGAGAATGATGGATTTGATGATTTCGTGAGTTCCATGATGAATGAGAGTAAGAAAGAGAGAAAGGAAAGTTTACGAAAGACGAACGTTTGTGTGTGTGATTATGTGGACACAAAACATGGATTGGATAAGGATAAGGATTGTATAATATCTGGATTAACTGGATACGCAAATAAATGGTGGGTAGTCTGTGATCATTCTAATGATTGTATCAAAGTCTTAAGTTTAGGGTCTAACGTGCTACAGCGTTATATAAGGCTTGGCTCTCAACCTTGGGATGTTACGGAAATAATAGTCGAAAACAAAACAACTGAACAGGACTCGGCGTCCTGCAGTGAGACTATTATTTCCGAAACAGACAATAAACCGGATAGAACATATTTGTTAGCAGTCACGTTACCAGAGGAACGTTTTATATTAATTATAGATTTGGGTAAAAACCCGGCCGTTATACACAGTAAAATCAAAACGGAGAAAGAATGTCATAGTATAAATTTTTATGACGGCCATATTTATATCGCCTGTTTGAAACTTTCTCGCTATTCTGTATCTATAATATCTGTAGAAGGAGTCACGTTAAAAACATTCCAGACTGATATCCCCTCTTGGTATCCTTACTTAACTGTTCTAAACGGGAATATTTACATGACAGATCGCAATAACCACAGAGTCGTTTGTTACGATGATGAGGGGCGAATTCTGCACGAAATTAGAATTGACGGGTCACAGCCTCGAGGTATTTGTGTTGACCGGAGTGAAGATAAAGTTTATGTTAATTCATGGAGGCAGCACAATGTGTACGAACTGAAGTCTGATCTGAGTCAATATAAACCAGTCTTATATCACACAACACGTTATATGGAGGGACCCGAGGCGATTTGTTTCTACAGTGATAAACTGTACGTCAGCCATGAGCAATGGTCAGAGTCAGAGTCCCATGTTACTGTGGTCCGACTTCTGTAACCTCACCCTTCCATCTCCCCCTCTAGTATATTAACATCATATAACCTTACATCAATGGTCACACATCATGTCGACAGTCATAGTATGTTCTTTTGTTACCATGGTTACCGTTTATTGCAGAACTTGAATGTGTTGGTATCCAATTGTGTGTACATAGAAGGTTAAAAATGTTGATAGGTCTACCCTATTTTTTTTTTTTAAATAATTATCACATATTTACGATCGCTTTAAAGCTTTTATTAAGTATGTGTCGTAAACGTTCTTCTTTTAAGTTGTCAACAACTATCTCCGTTTTGACATGATTGTTTAATGTCATTTTCAACATTTTATAAATAGCTCCTCAGGGCAAATCATTTTATATAAACCTAATGGCGAATCATTAATAATACTATTACATTGATCTAAAGGCATACATTTTAAAATCTATAATCAATATTTGATACGTGACTGCAAATCGATATTATGCTGGCTGGTCATGTCGAATACAAATGTATTTTATCCGGTAAACACTGTTACAGCAGTGTTACTGTTTATTGCTCACCATAAATCTCCATTGCTGTCATTTAAGAATAATTGCAGACTACCTGTCAATTCAATTTTATAATTTGATTATTCTACTTCAACTCTCAGATATTGTAACTACTTTATGCCTTGGTAGTTACAACATCTGGGTATTACTTTTATATAACAACTTTTGATAATTCATGTTTTGTGTACATGTTTGTCAGAGAGACGGGACGTTTTTATTTATGCGTGTGGGTGTGTGGTATAGGATGTTGATGTCCAAGTGTGTGTACATAGCTTACCTACAGTTCTCCGCCATAAGTATTCGTAAAAATCAAATGACGTACATGTCAGAATCGGGTAAGGGTTTAAGATAGCCATACACTGTTAAAATCTAGTAGACTGACGTCATATTGTAAACATGATTACGTCACTGGGCCATAATTATGACGTCATTCGCCATCTGGGAAATTCTGCGGATCTAGTCTGAGTTCGATTCTTTTTTTTCACAAACACATTTGAAAAGATTCACGATCGCTTTAAACATTTTATCAATTATGAAGCGTAAACGTTCTTGTTCTTTTAAATCAATATGCATACAGTTTATTCTCTATAATCAATAAATATGATACGTGACTGCAGATCGATATCATGTCGGCTGGCCATGTCGAGGACAAATATTATCTATCCGGTTGACACTGTTACACCAGCGTTACAGTTTATTGCTCACCATAAATTACTATTGCGTGCTGTTTTGATTATTCTACTTAACTCACCATTGTAAATAGCTTATGCCTTGGTAGCTACAACTTCTAGGTATTATATAACAACTTATGATAATTCATGTTTTGTGTACATGTGTGTCAGAGAGACGGGACGTTTTTATTTGTGAGTGCGTGTGGGTGGTAGAGGGTGACCATGCTTTATTGTTTGAGTATGGAAAGGTTATGTGTAAGGTAACATAGTTAATAGTGTAGATTTCTTTTGCACAATAATTGATACGGATTCACGATCGCTTTAAAGTTTGTATTAAGTATGAATTGTAAACGTTATTTTTTATATCAATATGTTATCAAAATCTATCTCCGTTTTGACATGCTTGTTTAATATCCTTTTCAACATTTTTGAAATAGCTTCTTAGGGCAAATCATTTTATATCAGCATGATTGCTTGTCATTAATACTACTATTAAATTTATCTAAAGGTATACATTTTAAAATTTATAATAAATATTTGATACGTGACTGCAAATCGAAATCATGCCGGCTGGCCAAATCGAGGACAAATGTATTTTATCCGTTTAACAATGTTACAGCAGTGTTACTGCTTATTGCTCACCATCATTTGTTATTGCATGCTGTCCTTTTAGAGTGACTACAGACAACCTGTTCATTCATAATTCGATTATCATACTTCAACTTTAAGAAATTGTAACTATTTTATGCCTTGGTAGTTAAAATATCTGGGTATTATATTACAACTTTTGATAATTCATGTTTTGTGTACATGTGTGAGAGAGAGAGAGAGACGGGAAGTTTATGTGTATGTTTGGGTGTGTGTGTCCATGTGTCTGCCCGTGTTTTATTATATTCGAGTGTGGTAAGGCTATATGTAGGTCGTTTGGAGTATTTTTGAATTCTTGCATGATGAGTGTAACACATGAAATAAACACCATTTGATAATACAGCTTTCTATTTCGTGCGTTCTTATTCCCAATTAGATTCCCAAACACAGTCTGTTATTACATATATATATAGAAATAAATCACGTAACCCACAACAGTGTTTTCTTACAACATCATGAAATTGTGTCTTTAAAAAGTGTCGATCTGGATTAGTCTTTGCAAACTGCAGTTCTATCCAATTTGCACTTTTTGCCGTCATTAATTGTCCTATCCGTCATTATCTGACCAATTGTCCAAACAACATATCCTGAAAGTGTTGGAATTCACCTTCACCAAAATAGAAAGCATGTCCAGTATTCATATCCAGTCCTTTGTGGTTTATATCCCGAAAGACAAAATGTTGGAATTTATTATCACCAAAGTTGGAAACATGACCAGTATATCCAGTCCTTTTTGGTTTATATCCGGAATGACGAAATGTCGGAATTTATCCTGACCAAATTAGAAATGTATCCAAACACTTATCCAGTCGATTTTTCGATTCATGACACAAGGGGTCCCAGTTTCAAACTTTATCAGCGGCACTGGTATATTTTGGAAGTGTCATTTGGCAAGACACTACATAGCCTTGCTTAGTCATGGTGAATTCCAGAAAAGCCGTAAAATAACAAAATACAGTTGAAACGGCGTTAAAGCCTAAGATGAAATAGCGAAAATTATGTTTACGTATGATCTACAGAGATTTCGCCAACAATGAAACGTATTGCAAACCAGTTTGAGAATTCACCATCAAAGCGAAATACATTCACGGTACATTTGAAGGCGAAATCGTCAGTAGGCGTAATCTCTGACACCCTTCCTGGTCGTTCATCTTGACTCAAAAAGTGTAAGAAGTACTTTGTTTTATATTAAAGTATTTTGGAGGAAGCACCAGATAGTGGGTATTATATGTTAATGAAGCGAGAAATGTAAGAACTTTACAAAATTGATGGACAAATTATTCATAAAGAACACAACAATCGCTCCATGATGTATCCTGCTTGGTTTTGGTCATGCCCCTTTCGAAACATATTTGGTTGGTTATTGTAGTGTTTCATATGAATGGTCTAAGGGACACAACCATATCTGCCTTATTCTAACAATAAGTAAGACTTACACCCCTTTAGTTAAGAATCGGGTATGAGGCTGTTAGAAGGGAAGCCATGTGATTAGTAAATAAAGTTTTATCCCCGACTTGAATCGTCTCTATTTTATTGACCCCGATTTAGATGCAATCTAATAGTAATCTTCAAGATTACATTTAATCCCCGATTTGAATCGTCTCTTTTTTATTCACCCCGATTTAGATAAGACCTCATAGTTATCCCCAAAATGACGTTACATCCCCGACTTGAGTCCTCTCTATTTTATTG
>OX401408.1:0-87500 GCA_947846245.1 Cerastoderma edule
ATCGGGATTATTAGGTTGGCTTCCATTGGAAGCTGATATCGACAAGCGGAAACTGTCTTTCCTAAAACTCTGTGTTTCATGCCATCGGAGAATCTTTCAAAGGAAATATTTACTTTCAGACTTCATCTATTCATTTCCAAATAGTGCAAAGACCAATACGGATTTCTCCCTGAAATCTTCCGGATTCTTCAAAAGCATAACCTGTTTCACTATCTTACTAAGTATGTTAGCGACTCAATGTTTCCAGGAAAGCAACAGTGGACGAAAATCGTTTCGAGATCCGTAACACATACGTATGATCTACCATGGGAAAAAACAATTAGAAGAGACAGTGATTTTGACCGTTTTAGTAATACACACAGAACATTGAGACCGTCACTGCTGTAGAAGAACGCCAAAACAAAGCAAGAAATAGCCAATGCGATCAGTTCGGTAAACATTTTAGCCAGTCCAAAAAACATAAGGAGGAAATCAAGCCCGTGCATACACTGCCAAGCTAACTACACTGATATAAAAGTTCATTTGATATCTGAGTGCAAATTCTATTCTCCAGAACGCAATCTTTTGATGAAAAATATTCAAACGAAAATATCAGAAAACTTGTCGTCTTTGTTAACCATGTTTTATGGTCAAAATGAAGTGTTTGTTAGAAGTTTGTAAGATACTGATTTGCCTGCTGTATTTGGTTTAGATAATAATGAACAAATCCTTTATACGAAGCTCTGTATGCATTACATTAATAGGGTGCTTGTGTTTGAACTCTAGTTGATTAATACGCAGTTTGAATATGATGCTATTATACAGGAAAGTATGACGTAATGAACATTTACCCTCAGCATGCATAGTTGTGTATATAACTATGCCATGCTGAGTGTAAATGGTTCTGTAAATAACATTTGCTCAATTACTAACTTTTGTATTTGCAAATTGTACTTTTCTTTATTGTTATTATTACTATGATGTTCAAATTATCAAAATGGTACATGCGTTTGAACTCCAGTTAATACGCAATTCGAATACGATTCTGTCGAAAGTATGACGTATTGAATATTTACCCTCGGTGTCCATAGCTGTATATATAGCTATGTCAAGCCGAGCGTGAATGATCCTGTAAATAAAATTTACTTTATTACAAATGTTTGTATGTGCAAAGTGTACTATTGTATAATCATGTTGTTCAACTCAATGTTAAAGTGGAACTAAATAGATAAATAAATAAATAAATAAATAAAAATAAAAACACATTACCTGCAGATGTTGTCACCTTTCTTCGTGTACAGGTAATCCACGCTAACATGATTACAACACCGATAAGTACAGCTACACCTCCCCCCAACGGAACCCCCGACTATCGCACCTGTATCAAAAGGCTTAGTATCTGTAGCATCTGAAAGAATATAGGTTCTATCCAACACATTTGTAAACAATTTCGAGAAACATATTGTGTTTGTTATAAGAATCACTTTTCATATTAATTTTCTTTGTCTTAATCTAACGCTGCCTCATATACATGTAATTGTGTAAGTTATATAGAAATGATGATTCACTTATTCATTCTAACTCATGATGTGTTAGTTTAAATCTAGAAACAAGTATTTCCCAAGCACATTCCACAACAAATTGATTGGTCTTAATTTATCATAGCATCTAGCTTTGAAGCTCACAAATACCATCTTCATCATGGCAGATTCAAATTCACATGACCCGATTAAAAAGAAAAAGTCATCTAGCTGTCTGCTGGTATCATATGTATAATCCGCAAGATAAATATATAATAAGTTTCTGAACTAGGGATTACACACGTATTAATTGTATTTATAAAGTAAAGACGATCCTGTGAAGAATCTCATGCTTTAACGATTGTCAAGTAAACATTTCTTTCTCCCCTAACATTCGGAATAAATTAATCACACACACATATTGACATACATTGTATCGTCTTATCTAAGACTCTTCTATTCCTGTCCGACGTAACACTTCCTTATTCCTTTACTAAAATGTGATACGAATTTCAACGCAAACAGTGACATATTTACAGAATACTTATCAAACAAAACCCCAACTTAAAGGAAATAGTAGTGATGATTGTGCGTTTCATATCGAGTGATGGGATGGAATCACTGAGTGGAGAAGCCATTTCCATATAAACGAGGGAAAACACTGGTTAAAATGAAGGGAAAGCATTATTAATGGCTGAAGAATGCCAAAAAAGCGGTTTTTATTCATAAAAAAACCTGAAAATATACCTGCAGGAATGACGTTAACTTCTAAACTTGATTCCCCAATATTGTTACTGAACTTTATATTGTACGTTCCATACTGGTCAGTACGAAGAAGAGTAAATGATATCTTGTCAATGGTTCCCTTCGTTTTTATGGTAGTCCCAAACACTGGCAAGTCGATATCGCCATCTAGAAGTTGCGAGGAACAGATAATCGGTTTTGTGCCTAAGAAACATTCTACACTGTTTTCATCTCTGTTTGAGTAGAAGTCGACAAACATTGTCACATCTCTCGGCAGCATGGTGTAATACTTTATTGGGCTTGTCTTGCTGATGATAGGAAATACTACAGGAAGAGAAAGGATGATGCCGGTTAGAAGGACACCCTACCCGTCTTTTACATATATAAAGTCATTAACATTTAACCAATACTGTATTAACTTCAAATGAATGCTGTATCTGATTTAATATTTGTAAAGGGAAAGGATGAAGATATCATTGGGCTATCATTATGTTGGTTCTTTATCCACTTTCCTAGCAGAAGAATGTTCGAAATTGCAAATGAATTATGTACACTCCAGTATTTTTCACAGTATAGTTTGGTATAAAATGGCGACTTCATACTTTTGAATCTGTATTACTAATATCTGTTCTACCAGAAAGAAATATGCAATAGCAATTGAATTCAGTCCGCATATATATTTATGGACAACAATTTAGGTAATATTTGGTAAATGTAATCCTCTACTATTTGAAGAGTCTTACAAACTTACTGCTTCAATACGCAGTTAACACATTGCACTATGGTTGATTCATATTCTACCATTGACCAAGAGCGTGTTCACATATCAACGCAGTAAGGCATTCATTAGAAATAAATTGTGTGAAAAGGTATATTTCTTTTACTAGAAACTTGGCATAATTCGATGTGACTGGCATATGGCGAATGCAAGGAAGGATTTCGTTTTATTTGAATTAAGAAGAGCATTGTGAAAAACAATAGTCTCTGGCTTAACATGTGGGTGTCAGTATACTACATACAAGTATAAAATGACTTACTTCCTACATTAAGTAATGCCAATCCGTATCTCACAGTCAAATTCAGACCAATGTCATCAGTTGAACTAACAGAGCAGTTGTAGATTCCAGAATACTCGTATGTCAATGGTGAAAGCGTCAATGTTGAACTATTTCCCAGACCATTGTAGTGTTGGACTATTCCGTACCCAGGCCAGATGTGCTGCCACTCAACATGAGTATACTCTTTGAGCACCCGTGAAAGCGTACATTGTAACACAGCTGAAGCGTCATTCACTGTTACATTACTTCCGGTGACCAGAACAGTCGGAACATCTGGAATCAAACCAGTAAACAAATAAACGTAAATGGTTTCCAAGTACCATTTGGCATTGCTTTATCATATACACGCAGCAAAGCTAGATCGATGAGTTTATGTATTTTACTTGTCAACAACCTATAGACACAGTTAAACATTGATGTCTCTGTAGGATGCGACAAGGCTTTCAAAATCTCCTACATTTGCTTACATGTTCAACGTTCTGGTTATCTTCAAACTATCCTTACATACAGGTCCTTTGCTTGTAGGTTCATGTTGGGAACCAATTTCTACAGCATAACAAGACCGCTGGCTTAATATCTTATATTAAAACTAAACCGTTTTGAACGACCATCTGCAGAATGAAATATCCTAGAAGTGGGTAAAATAGATGTAAAATGAATGACAAGAAACTCAATTAACTTACCCTCAACAATCAGTCTGCTCGATTCATTTCTTGCTTGATATGTTGATCCATTTAGGGCATAAACAACTAGATCACATCCCCAAACTGTCTGGTTGAGCGTTATGTCGACTTTATTGATTGTTAACTGTTGATGACACAGATCTGGGCAAGACATGTTAATGTTGTTGTTAATTGACTCGTTCAAACCAACACAATTCCGACTCACTTCCCTATACAACGACCCGTCTCTGAACCAAGAAACGATAAATGAATCATCTGCGTTTTGTACTAGTCCAGTGAACGAACAAGTCATAGTCAAACTCGAATCGAGTGTTGTACTGAAATTTCCATTTGGAGACAAAAGTAGAAGCCTGGGTAATTCCCTTACTGAAAATGATAAATAGAAACTTGATATTCTACGATACACATGTGTGCATGTTTGTTACGTAACAATATTTGTATCATATTACTTTAATATATTATCCGTTGTGGTAAATGTGTAAGAACACTTATCATGAACATACATTTAAACTACGTGCACAATCGAAATGCGACATGCGATATACCACTTTAACGCACCGAGTAAAGACTTTGGAATGAGCTTGTATAATTCGGGCATACACTATAATAATTTTTCGGTCTAAAGTTCTTACCAAAGGCATGTTATCTCATTTCCTAATAAAGACGTGAATAATTTGTTTCTCGTTTGGAAAAGAAAGGCAGCATGATATTAGTAGAGGAAAACGTAATAAAATATCGCCTTGGAGAACAGTAAGATAACACATGCACTTTTATTTACGCAAATATATTTAACAATACATAATTCAGAGTTTTTTTCTATAATGTTAGTTTTATCTGTAAATATCGCTTTAATCTTGACACATTTGAAGCGTTCCCCTCTGTAGACAGGCAAAACAGCAACACTTTCTTTAACAAAGGTACCATGGCCAGCACATGGGCGGTTGATGTTGTTACACTCGGACGTGTATGTGGTTTGAATGTCCAGTTAACAATCAACGTCAATAATATGGACCTGGTAATGATATGAGATAAGAAAGATAAACAAGATGTAAGTGATTAAAAGTTATCTCTTATTCATTGACGTAAAATAAAGCCATAAAAATAAAGGTACGATTTCAAAACCTAGCATTGTGATATTATTAAAATTCCTAGCTTCTGTTGGTCCAAGCAAGAGAATTAACTTTACAGAGAGCAATGCCGTGAGTATGATGTATTGCCATACATTGATGACACTGCATATTAAAACTTCAATTGAAATGGTACACTACTTGGTTTGCATTTATCTGGTGTTACGCATGCGAAATTGGTCTATTTTATGTATTTTACCTTATCTAAAGATGCAAACTGTCGGAATTAACTTTGTTCTCGTATCTAAACTTCATCAAATGAAAGATAATCTGTTGAACGAGTTCAGTGTGTCGAATGATAACCAGTATAAATCAATTAAACTGATTACCAAAGTGTTGGAAATATTATTGATGGCAAAATTGCTAGACAATGCGGTCATATCAATGGCGCTCTCGTATGTAGTCAACGTAGAGGTATCATCTATGACAACTTCAATTTATCCAGAAAGAGAAATAGTTTTAAAAAAAGTAATACATGTAGTTATTCAGTCTTCAGTATACTGACATTGATAGCTGTCCCATTATTAAGTAAATTAACTATTATATTTTGATCTGATTTACCCAATTTACACACTTATCGTGACAACAGTTAAAGTATTCAAATTCCCTTAGTAGTAAGCGCGCACTGGACAATACAACGGTGTATGGGGCAAGAGGTCCCTTGCTGACCAATACATTTCTCTCTAGCCTAACGGATAACGTAATAATGATGTGAAATGTAAATAAATGTGTTTGGTTTAGGATTTACGATTTGAATAATTTATACAACGTTTTAAATGAAAGTTGATGAATGAAACAACCGTTAAAAGAGTGTTTTATTAAGTTTGAAACCTACCACCTGATACGTCAATAGTACTTGACACTCTAACAGGAGCCTCGTTCCCAGGACCAGGTGTCTGACATGTAAACGTTATGTTGTCATCCGTCAGCAGTAAAATTGTAATTCCCTTCGGTTGGAAATCGACACACAGTTAATATGCATGCTCGAGTTTGTACATCATTTTTAAACCAGGAGATCCTAGTCACGGTATCACTTGTCCTTGAACAAACAATGGTAGCTGTTTTACCGCATTCAAAGCCCGATGACTGTATTGTCAGTTTCCCTGTTAAGAACATGAGTAAACAATTACACCAAAAGGCAAATGTAGCGTAGAACTTTTGTTCACAGGATTGACAAGTCAATGAATATTTTCTTTAAAAAAAAGCTAATTTATAATGGACCTTTTTTTCCCCCCACATCCGTATAACTAGATGATAAGGGCCATGGCACATTGTACTGTGTCCTTGAAATTTGGTAAGGTTGCCCGCTGAGCATTGGCTTGATCTATTACGAATACCCAATATCCTAGTTTTGGTCTTTGAGTACATTTTTGGTTCTACTTAAATGTTCAGACATACTTTAAACCCAACACTAGTGCAACGTGCTTGGCGTACATCCCAAGCCAATCAACACTTTCCGTACATTACACATACGCGCTGTACCATGATGTTTGATGAATTAACATATATACGATCACTTAAAATCGCTTTAAAACGATACGAGCCTTGTTACTTACCCTTAGTTATTGGGAAACAGCAAACCAGCATCAACAATACTATGTATGGAAAATAGGATCCCATTTTCCCTGAAACGATTTTGGTAATCTCAAATATCTTAGATTAAATTACTGTTAACACTTTGGACAGTGTACAACTTTACTCGTAGTACTCGTAGTACCTTATTGAGTTTGTCGTGAGTGTCTGGCTAAAATTGAAATATTTAGCCATGATTGACTCATATTGAACCCGACAGTAAAGATAATATATCATTTTTAGCATATTATGCCACATAAAATGGAAATGAAATGTGTGAATAAACGTATACACAGTGAACCAATGCGATTCAATGCATAAGAATACTAGGCTTATTCACATGAAAAACGTCTCTTCAATAGATCGTCTCTTGATATCCGTGAAGATTTGATTGAAGCCTCAGCCCTATTAAAGACACCAACAATTGCCTCTTCATAGCGTTTTCAACTTCAGATGAGGACTGGTCTAAGAATAAATGTTCCCAAACTTTCTCAAGACTATTCAAGCATGTACAAACTTGATATCATTAAATGAGTTAAAGGAAAGCGTATGTAAAATTGTATCTTGATACAAAAAATACAAAAAAGAAAAGAAAAGTGTAAAACAGGACAGGGCAGGTCTCGATCTCACGAAGATATCATATGCTATGACTTGTTCAAATAATGTCTGCGAGCAAGCTGTCACAGTCACTGACTCAACCGACAGCTTCAACACGTTTTACATTATATTTTCATTAATCAAAACTACTCAGGTATTTCCGTTAGCTGAGTTTTCATTCGATAAACCCGAGGTGTTCAGATTGCCATTTGCGGTGATGGCGTCATAATGTTTTGGTTATTGTTCGTAACAAAAGGCGAATTGGTTTTAGATAAACCACAAAAAATATATAAATTTATAATTATTCTGCCGTTGAATTTCGCTTCTTACATCTTTTCTTTTCAAATATCTTCATTTTCCATTGTGTATAAGTGGGGGGGGGGGGGCAAAGTATACTCTGGCCCCCGCGGTCTGGATATAGGGGGGGGGGGCGTGACTCCTACGCCTATGCTCTTGAATAGATAAAAGCAAGTGTATGGCAAGGCAATATTTTTCAATTGTTAACGATCTGTGATAAGGGAAGCAACTCCATTAGTCTTGTTTTAGGATTAGTCTAAGTTTGATTGATATAGAAATAGAAATATTTAGCCAATACTTGATACTTTTGTCCATATCATAAAACTATGAATTTTTCTATGGATCGGTCATAACGTAATGACACACTTTTACATGCAGGACTTGAACTTGTTGGAAAAAAAATACAGATGTATCGTTCTGGATATACATCACATCAACAACATGCAAATAATGTTGCAATACCTGGAGCGAAAAGGATGTAGGGAAATGCTAGGTTTACATGTTTACATATTTAAGCTTTGTGATTTTATAGAACGTACTCTAACCATTAGGCCAGGAGTTTTCTTACATTCAAACGGACATATATCTACTCAACCATATTCAATGAGAAACAAGGAAAGTCACCAAAAGATGTTCAATCAAAGGTCTACCTGAGCGAAAAGAATGTATTTGTAAATAAGTAGGTTAAAAAGCTAAGGATTTAATTGCGGAAGAAACGAAAAAATCTTACCGAAATGGTGAATTTTCTAAAGTGATGACACACCTAAGAAAACTAGCTAAAATCAAGCTAAAATAAGTCCCCAATACACAAGCGACTGAAAACAGAATTTATACGATGTATTTTTTACCCCTACATATAGCAAAAACTCACACATATGCATTCATTACCCTTTACCCTTAAACCAAAAGCACAGTTATACATGTAGGCATTAGGAAAACGTTAAAGGGACTTTTATTATCTTATTCAACAACGAGAATTTAACGTCGGTCTACTTTCCAAAAAGCTTATTGCACGAAATACAGAGCATTTGCTAGTTAAACTCAGTTACGCTTGGTCTGTACATAGCATACCCGGAGATTTGACCAATACTAATTCAAGAGTGATTAATCAAAGTTGAAAGAGCTTGATTCACATCCTATGTAAAGAAAACAAGTTTAAACTAAACCACTTCTTTATGAAGAGTTATTGATAATTCTTTCGACAAGATATAGCCCAGGTTAATGCCGTATGGTAGTTCCCCTCCAAACCCCTCACACTACAACTCTCACTATTCCCAAGGTTTCGTTAAAAAGTTAAAATATTCATACATTTCAATATGACACACGTTATCAACATTACCAGGCTTTCATACAGGACTCCTGAGTCCGAGGCAGGGGTCGGTAAATATTATTTCAGACGTTTGATGAAATCAATACAACATGCTTTAACTGTGCCTTGGATGTGTTAATTGTGTTAAGGAGAGGGGAAAGCAAGCAAAGTGGAGAGACTAGTGTGTTGTACTCGTAAGGAAACAGCATGTGTATAGAGACTAGAAGCGTGAGATGCTGATGTATTCGATTTTAGTGAAATACTGCTGGAATCGGTTAAAGACCCTACTGCAAACGACGTTTACAGGAATTTATCATTTTTATTGATCTGGCGTCACTCTAAACAAAACTGCTCGTCGAACCATTCCTATAGGACAAACAACATTTCTGTTTCTGGCCTTACTAACATGCTTACACGTGAAAATGCTTATCGATTCATATTCGTCGTAACAGTTTTAATCATTTGTGTATTCGCCCATTTGTTGGTGACTTTTCAATCGGTCATTGACAGATGTGATAGAAGAGGTCAGGTTTCTGTTTCCGCTTTGTCGTTACCATATGGCCTCAACTATTTTGAATAATTCCCGTGGTTCAATATTCTACATGAGTCCCCAACCTGAGGTTTCCAATACCCAACTATTGTTATTGGCATCCTTCAGTCGCATCATCTATCTATTAGTACCTTGAGGGAGAGCAGGAGAGTATTGTCTTCTGTGGCTGTGAATGCCAATTCATGATCTACATGCCCTACTACAGTTCTGGTATATAAATCCTGGTGATGTGTGGAATACAGATATATGACCGTTGTTGACTTTATCATCGGCTTTTTCTGGCTTTACAGCTGACGAATGGCAAGTTTGCCCTCATTCAAGCCTGTAGTGCAGATACGTTAATGAATTGGTGTATGTCCTAAATTCTGATATGTATATATATATTGGTGATGTGTGTAATGTAGGTATATGGCCGTTGCTGATTTGATTTTTGCCATGTTCTGGCTGTACAGCTAATAAATGGAGAGTTCACCCTCATCCAAGCCTGTAGCACAGACGTTTGCAGGTCTATTGGTGCATGTTCTAAGGTTAAAAATCTACCTGGATTTCCTTCCCGAGATTTTCCATCCCTTATATAGTACGTTAGGACACAACTACTTACATGAAAAAAGCTTGTATATTTATCAAATCACCGCACTGTATATAGGTCTTAAGTATTCCGTCTGAAGAGGAAGATAAATCCCAATAAGGAATAGAAAGGTAAACGGATACCATTGTTAATAGACACGTGTTTCTCAGTATGTAAATAATTAATGGAAAGCTAAGAGGACATCATTGTAAATAGACAATAGACAATAGACAATTGTTTTCAAGTAGATAGTCTTTCCAGCATAGTTCATCTTTCTCTCTCTACAAAACAGTAGGGATAAGAAATTAAATCAACTCATTCTTATTTTAAATTGAACTACTATCGTTAACACCAATACCTTATGTCACCAATATATGATATGTTATATACAAAGTAGGTATCCCGATATGAAAAGGAATCTTG
The DNA here is from genome assembly GCA_947846245.1 of Cerastoderma edule. Taxonomy (NCBI): domain Eukaryota; kingdom Metazoa; phylum Mollusca; class Bivalvia; order Cardiida; family Cardiidae; genus Cerastoderma; species Cerastoderma edule. The sequence goes on from OX401408.1 coordinate 10,428, forward strand.
AAATTATTAAAGGATAAGTGTTAAATGTCATCAATTATGTCTTCCTGGTGGCAATCAACTGTCCTAAACAGCATTTCTATACTCTTACGAGGTCTTAGAGTGCATACACAATATCTACCACGAACCGTTTAATAGATAAATTGTTTCCGGGTCATTTCTGAAAGACTTTTATCACGATGTTTTATGCCTTCAATATGTAACAACTTACAAGTACGCATCTACGACTAACGTTGAGTTATCAAATTATTTTCAATACAACCATCTCATAGTATACCATTTGATGTCGGTTGTTCGGTTGAGCCAAGTTTATTACCACGGCTTTTTTTGGAGTTTTATTATTCGAGGAGACAGTTCACGTATCTGACGTTTTCATCATAGTCGATACTGCCATTGTTATGTTGAATGGTGCATTCAAGTCGTAATGCTAGTCCATGACCCCGGCTCATGTTATGAATGGAAGCCATGTAAAGCAATGGTTTTGGACTCTGAAATGACGTTGGCAGTATTCGAACCTTTAACCTCCAGAAAGAAGCTGATCACTTTATCAAGAGCCGCCACGATGGCGATTCCTTTCGGAAATGGGTGAAATATCCTTAAGTATGGTGTATCATTCATGCTTGAAACAACTGAATTGATAAGAGAAAGCATTGCTTCATTGTAAATGTATACTAAACTTAAGGGAGTTTTCAAACATAATTTCATGCATTAATCGGTCTTCTCGATTTCACAATGTCCGTGATAAATCGGGTAAAGTATATAAACTCTTGACGATTTGATTTTTTTGTGCTAAAAAGACAGATATAGGCTAAATACACAACGCTACATACATATATGCATATAGGCATAATTCGATATACGCATTTACCACACATTTTGAGACTGTGTCACATTGAAATGCATAATTATTGTCAAGTACATGTTTGGCAATTAATTTATTCTGTTTTTGAAAATATAGCGTTGCCCGACTGATGGCATTCAAAACATTTGATTAAGTGAAAACAACAAATATTCGCATCTAAAGAATTGTGTTATTTAGGCTTGAGACGAAAATTGAGGAGCACGAGGGAAACTTATGAAAGAATACTGAACGCTGCTTTATTACTTAAATCGTATTATTGGCGCCAATCCAAATCAAAGTACCACGTTAAACACAAATGAATATGAATTGGTTACACAATTAAGTATAGGATTTTTCCAATGGCATGGGCATATCCAAATTTTCAAATAAAATTTGATCACTCATTTCCTTTAAGGTGTTTATATTGACATTGTGCTTTGGTAATTGATTCACTTAACGCGGACATTTAATATAAGAGCACTTATTTCGTCTGATTACTTAATTCCTGGCCACAATTGGATTCAAGCGAATACTGAGGTCACCAGGAAATTACTCCATTGACACTTGGGAAATGTGTCATTAGGGTCAAATAGGATTGTGGACATACAAGACACAAAAATAACACGTCCATATTATTGTTTTCTAATCATTGGTAATTAGGAAGATAGTGGAATAGGTGAACAACATACACATAAAACCGAACCGGAGACAAACATCCTTTTTGATTATTGTAGTTTATTTATTGAAAACAAATGCTAAAGTACTCTAAACACACGCCATAATGTTTATCCAACACTATCAAACGCAGATTATTTGTTTGGTCTTACGTGAGTGTAATCATCAGACGTCACTAAAAATGTAAACATTAAAGAATGTATTTCATTGTGACAAAATGAAAAATTATATCTGTAAGAGGTTTCCTTCCTTCAGCGTTATGCATGTAGTCATTGATTGAGATATGTCTAAATCTAAACATTTAAAAAGGTAATGAATAAATGTGCTACAAACATGCATGCTATTCATAGACAATGTTCAGCATAAATTTCAAGGAACGTATTACGAATGGTTAATAAACATATGAATGCAGTTACACGTGTAGTAGTCCAGCAATGCACAATCTAATAATACTTGATCAAATTCAAAAATGGTTCATTAACAATATTTGCATTTTTTTTTTAAATATATTGAATATCAATGATGGCAAGTGATTCTGACGAACGATAAGGCTCATAAGTCTCATTCATACGAAATGAGTTTTGGCGAAAAATACCCCATGAAAATGAAGAAATCAACTATACTGCAATACAATAGGAAAATGAGATACAATCGATGATCATGCATTATTTCACACTCTTTCCGTTAAAGAGTGGAGCATCTTATATACATTTACGAGCACTTTTCACGCCGTGTCTTACATCAACCACGCATTTGTACATAATACATATTCAAAGGGGACTCAAATGACAGATTGACACATTGATACAATCAAACTTTACACAAATGTTTTATAATTGACTGTACTTATCAATTGCATGATATTATAAATAACGTCAACACTGATCCAACTGTTTTAACCCCTATTGTGCTAAAAACCGACTTTATGCTTACGCAAACAGGTTAGATCCAGGCCAGCCGCCAAGTAAATATTCACCCAAAGCAAAAGCATTCTATCGATACAATACGTATGGTGGTATAAAGTGCATGGATGAATGGATAATTTTTATTTATTCATTCAATAGTTTACAGCTTTAAGCTAGGCCAATGTTACGTTATTAGGTATGTCCGTACATATAATACTCTACGGTTCGATCAATACTTCTTCTTAGTAAAGAGTTTAAAACGACATTTGATTATTTAAATACAAAACTTAAAGGGTGTTTGATAGTCTCCTTACAACATCCCCTACCAAAATAATCCTTCTTCCAATTTCTACTGTACCTGGAAGAATTGGTTGCGAGACAGCTCAGAAAATTGAATATTACTCGGGCAGGACTGCGTCTGGTCAGTTTGGAGCTGGTTTTCTTTTTGTATTATATAGTTATTGTTAACAAGCACATATCAGTGATGATTTTGGGTGTTCCATGTATTCTTATGGATGATGTCAACATGATTAATTATCTCATATAACTGATACACTTTGTTCAAGCAAGGAAGTTGATGTTACTTAAGAAGAATGTTTATTGTTCTGGTGAGATAATACCCCGGGTGTGAATAGATGCAACATACATACCGTAAAAACGGTGAGAGATCCTGTCTATTTATATCATGGTTTGTTCCAAACGGTGATGATTTTAGGAATGAATTACGAGCTTACATTATGGTAAACATTCTTAATTGGTTGAACAAGCACTGTATTCATGCGAAACATGTAATGAACACTTATATCATGCGAAATGTTATAACAAATCAACAAGCAGCTTTTACGATGTGTGTAATTTCCCCTTTCAATCGGCCATTGTCAAATGAGGAAGAAGAGGCAATGTAAAGATTTCCACTTAGCTCAAACCATATATGGCTTCAATTATTGTATATATTTCCTTCAATGCAATATTCTTTCCGAAGTTCTCCAGGTATCATATAGAACAAATTGTTGCAGGAACAACGTTTTTGCATCTGTTTGGTCATTGCACTGTACATGGCGTAAAGATTTTGTCTTAACAGCAAGATTTTAACCAACAATGGCTATAACGCTGAGTACATGCAATCTTTGTAAATTGGCATTTGTTTTTAAGTATGTAAACTTTCTCACCAAATAGAGGGTTCATTCTGGTAAAGTTATATGGATATAAATAATAATCAACTCATTCTTGGATGATTTATTATAAACCCATTGTTAATACATCTATACAAAAACCTTTTTAATCTAAATTAGTTATGCCTAGTTCTCTGTAAACCATCAAAGTATGCTTGTAATGTTATTCTATTAATCGTTTCGTCGGGATTTATATATCTCTATCATTATAACGGAACTAGGATTAGGATGTTGGTGTTTTTCGTCAATCTTTTACAAATAATAATTATGTATTGCATTATTCCTGATGGAACCAATATTCTAATGTGTTTTCTTTTCATTAATATTTTTCATGATTCTACCATAGTAAAATAAGAAGTCTATTATAATGAACAAAACGACAATTAATGATAATGATGATAATATTGTGTAGACTGATAATGAACAAATCAATATTGTGTCTAATTCCAAAAACGCTGTCTCAATTTCGAAATGAATATGAAAAGTATGCGTAGATAAGTAAGTGTAAACTGTTTGTGTGGACGATTTAAACTTCCTTATTGAAATCGTGTTAAATGGTGAACCTATTCTTCTCCAACTTCAGTCTTACGGTGCATGCAAAAACCTACCCTAAAACTGTTTTACAAATATTCATTTGTTGAGAATTGCACACAACTTGTAGGACCACAATAATAAACCCATTGAAGTATGACAATTAAGCATCTAAGGTTAACGTTTAGTTGGTTCAATCATTCCCGTACGCCCCGTTTTTTATTGTATATATATAATATATTTGTTTTCCAGTAGAATGAAAGCTAATACCATGAAACGTTTGCTGTCGTTTTGCCCCACTATAACTTGTGTATCATCGCATTTCTGGTGGTGTGGTTATTTCAAAGATGTTTTCGACAAAGCTATGACTTCCTGATCATAATCTTTACTACCATTGTTTCAGTTAAGCTTGTATTCCAATTGTTACGCTATTCACATGATCCAGGGTATAATTTACGGATGACATTAAAAATTCGATACATCAATGTATTTGCTCTTTTAAAAGACATTGTCGCTATTCGAAACTCTAACCTTCTCATAGGGGGGGGGGATAGTTTACCTCACCGATAGTGATGCTTTTGAGATATTTTCTTTAATACAGTAGCGCTATCGTATGAGTTCCAATTGTTTACGTACGATACACGATAGAAACACGAACGATTAACGACCCGCGATGTGAGATGTGCGATTTACGATATTCTATAGGGTGGAAGAATACCTGTCTGACCTACCTATTGATACGATCCGATACGATACGTTCTAAGTCTGATTTACGATATCTGATATACGATATACATTATGCGATTTACGATGAACGTTGAACAAGTTAGGGCTAATAGCATGCATTATTTGTGTAGATGCCTTCTAAAGTGACTTGCCCTTAAAATGGAAACTGTCATGTTTAAACGTTCTCAAGTCAGCACTTAAACAACGTCTCCGGCCCGTCTTAATAAAGAAAAGAAATAGTAACGAATATATACACTCTTTTATATATGTTAAAGGAGTAGTTGAAAATTACCATTCAGTAAAAAAAATTCATTTTGTTGCCATGGGACTTTAGGAAAACAACATGTGATAGACTTTTATTTAAATGTATATAATTTTGTTTGATTATTCTTCGTTTGTATCTACAGAAAAGCTTTCGTTATACATTCATCATACAATACGATACGATAGGTTCGTTTTGTCTGATACTATCTGATGCGATATGATACTATACGTCTACATTTTAAAGGTCCATTAGAGAACTTTAATCAAGGGTCAGCATTTAAATTTACTATCGAGTGTTAATTAGAACAGTAAATGTAAGTGGGATAATAAGGAAATCATTACGACAAAAGGAGAAATTCCTCATGAATACGGTCTTCCCTTAACTTTATTCATACGTATATACGTCTTTAGACTAAAATGCATGTTATTAAAGAGTATGCATTTTTTCTAATACTCTAAGGGGGCAAATGTGTTATTGCCAAGAAATCTAAGAAACATGCGAAAGAAATTCTACAAAACATGAGCAGACGACAAATAACTTTGTTTGTGATATTTGTAACATTCATCTACACGTATACATTTAAATGCTGTATGAATACAACTCCATACATAGATTCTAAATGGCATTGTTGGCAACATTTTTTCAACGCTATAGGCCAGGTGTAAGAAAGGGATCTTACCAACTTAAAACAATGAGGGATCGTTAGCAAATTGTGCAATCGTTTTTTCCTTGTGTTTATCTTTAAAACTGTATCTATTTCTTACTGTTTTTTTTTTGATAAATAAGGATGCTGTAAGATAACATAGATATATGAGATCGTAGTAGGTCACTATGTCTGATGCTTTTCCCTCCTTTTAAGGGTGTTGTTTGGCAGCGTAGATGGCGATTGTCATACTCTTTATTCTTTGGACCACTTGTTTCGATCTATAAAATGAACATTTTTTTTTGAGAAACCATTCTTATCATTCTTTGTCTTTTAAGTCAGTAGCGATTTTAAAACGCCAACTTTTCATAATGTGTCAGATCTCTATGAACAATCATATGTGCCTGTCACCTAACTATAGTAAGCCTTATGCAGAAAAACATACCATTAGCGATATATTAATTAAAGGATGATGCTTTTTGACAAATACAAGGTATATTTTCAATTGGAACAAGATATCGGATACTCCATAGCCTAATTGCTAAAGAACTGAATTATAATCGCTAATCTCTCCGCGTTGGTTCATAACACGGTTAAGGACGATTTAAATGAGCATATTTGGACGGCTCTCTTCTGCCAAATAGAATCTCAATCGTTCAACCTGACATTTAGAGGCAGTAACCTATTGCCAAATATCATTTCTATCAAGTAATGCGTATCGATTCATTTCAAGCTTATTGGTAATAACTATATTAAAAAATCGTGAATAGCTGATGATAGATATAGTTAAAACACATACGCCTCTGTCTATCGATTGCTTCATACTCGTGTGTATCTCCACTCCTTTCCTGTAGCTCTTCATATACGTTTCTAGAAACAAAGGCATAAACGTTATGCTTCAAATTCATGTTCCTAATTGATCCACTACACATATCTTCAGAGTATATATGTTCACTATTCTCTTAAAGGCGTTTGTTCATAGATGCGAGGGAATATGGAAGTTAAGAATTGATTTCTTTAAAAACTGCCCAACGGCTGTACTGTAGCAAGACACGCACTGAAGAATAGTCATTTATCGCATATACACTGTATTTACTTACATTTATTGACACTTCGGAAGTAATCATGCTTTCAAAAGCTACATTCAACTGTATATCAAACGAAAATATAAAACATTATTTTGACTTTTTTCTTATTTGAACGAGCACCTTTGAACAATGTTTAGATATAGCGCGGGAAAATATTGCATTAAACGTGTTGTCCGACAAAACCAATTGTGAACCAAAGACTTTGACACAGACCCTAACATTCATTCTATCAAGTTACATTGAGATATATACAAAAATATGTTTGTAGAAGAAAATAAAAGTGATCCGTTTAGGCAAAGCCTTGTCACAATCGATAAGGTGAATGTTGATCTTTTCTTTGAAAGTGTCTATTTATCAGAATAACTTAGAAACTTAATTATGGTTGTCCTCGCATCTACCTTAACTCAAGCGAATACCAGACGATACGAATCGATACATCAAATCCTAACAGCCATACAATAATTCTTCCTTTGAAACATGGAACATGAACAGAGTAAACGGTAAAGAACAAATGCTCCAAATGTTAAACCAATATACAAATGATTACAAAATATAGGATGTACCTCTCAATATTGTAGTACACGTCCTTATGTCCGTCTAGGTCCAAATGGATACCTGTAAAAAAGCATTGAAAACAACTGTAAGATTGTAACCGCTTACAACGACCTGAAACAAGAGGGACTTTTCTGCTTCAGAGAAATATCAATCATCACTTTATTTCTATTGTGAATACATACATGTACATTCATATTAGGAGGGAATAGTGGCAAAAACAATAATAACCTGAATTAGATTCTCATCTGATTTATTAAGAATTACGTTACTTTAGGTTAAAAGATGATAAACGTGCTCAATGTTACTCTCTCTTAACCACTGATGCCTCTGTAGATAGAATCGATATACCCTGAACCCGTACGTATTCATGTCAATAAATCCTACCTGAAGCATTGTTTTCTGTCGAGTTACCTGCTCTGCAAAAAAGTAAATAAAAAATTGCAGTAATATTACATAACGCTACATCATGTAATGAATACAGACTGAAGTAAATTAAAACGAATTATTCTGTATTAATATAACGTGTTTATGGAAAAATGCCAACTATAACACAATATGGAAATGTAAGTTGTGGCTTTTCAAGTTGACTCTCGCCATACAATGTCAGTGATAGCTATAGAAACAGTAATGCTTATTGCATACACAATGATGGCTATTAATTAGATTATTTCGCTATTAAATATTATTGATATATGTAGTTAAGGTCTTAGCGGATGCAACAAAGTCATATTTAACCCTTTAGGGTATAGAGATAAGGCTTATCAGTGACACTATAGGTATAAACCATCCGATTATCAAAGAGCATTAACGCATACATAATTAGTCACCCTGGGTACCTATTTGCACAGGATTATCTCCGATAATTGTTATTGATTGGGGTGCTGTTAATCAAACCCAAATTAATGCATTTTACATTCATCTAATAGATTTTCTCAAAGAATAAAAGACAACGAGAACAAAATTTCCTTTAAGTTGATGTTTTTTTCTTTATTTAGTGATACATTCATATCAGGATTAAGGTGTAGTAAATTAAACAAACAATGAAAATGTATATTATGGTGTGAATTATACAAAATCAAAAGTAATAAAATGACTTATGTGTTCTCCCTGAGAGATCCACAATTTGTTTTTCCGTTTGTCATCAATTGCAGGGAATTTTGTTGCCGAAAAAATACCATTCATGGCTCAAGATACATACTTTGTCTGCATATTTCTCAACAAAGCTGAATCGTTTTACTTCAATTCCCATTAAAACCGTTTCCAAAATGAAGAAAAGAATGTATTTCAACGCAATATTGCTTTGTAAAGTAGTTAAACCTGGTCCTTCTAATAAATGTAGAACAGTAAAAATCAATTCATTTTGGCAACGAAACATGCTAATATTTCCGTAAAATACGTGACCATGGGTGATGAATTTACCAAAAGCTCGTAGTTGTCAAAGTCGGAGGATTGATCGAATTTGATTGTCCGTGAATTGGAAATATTTATCAACATTTCATCATCTTCAGGCTTAAAAAACGATCAAATTACTGCTATGAATCTACATTGATGTCTGACTTGCGATCGGAAACACCAAATTGGCTAAATATTTTTAAAAAGCCGTCTTTATAACGTAAATTATTTGATGGCTCGATTTTCAATCACCTTTAAACTTTGAACAATAGCTCCGTGTCACAAACATCCTTGACAGGTCGTGTGCCGTATGCTCTCGTTTTAATTGAATAGTATTTTTAGAAATGTGTTAAGTTACTAAAGAATTGCATGAAATCCTTATCGAGTCTTTACAAATCGGCTTTGTTTTGATCTTTTATGACCGGAAGGCTTCTCATTAATTGGGTTGGTAGTTTGGATTTCCTTCATCTCAATTTGATAGCGTGTCGTGAGACCATTATCAAAAGATTCTCTCTAGAGCAAAAGTTTAAACTTTGACCCTATGATTTTATCATCGGAAATGAAAGAAGACATATTTATTTTAGAGGAAAATAAAATTTGAAGAAAATGACGTGTGTGCAAAGATGTGTTATTAAGGGCTAAAGTTGAATCAATTTTTTAGCTGTCAAAAAGCGTTCTATGCGGTCATCGATAGAACGTCAAAATAGGTTTTATACGGTAATAGGTATAACGGCGAAAAGGGTTTTATACGGTAAACGATAAGGCGGCGAGCGGCGCTATATACCGTAAAGGGTTAAGGACATGCATCTCGGCAACTGTTGAGATTAAAGAGTTATTTGACAAAAAACTTTAGCAAATACGGATTTATTTTAACTTCCTCCCTCTACTATTTCGCCTAAAGATCAAATTATCGCACGTAATATTGATGTTGTATAGAAATACAAAATAAACAAGCGAAACAATCTTTAAAATTCCCTTTAATGAGTGTTTTGTAACTTTGTTTCAATTAAACAAAGCAAGACCAAGCTACCATGGAAATACTCGACGTACCTTTCTAGGGCTGAATTGGATGAACTTGTTTCTGAAAACATATTGAAAAGTGAATTAATCAAGTATCTAAGTATGATTATCAATTGCCCAATTTTTATTACGTGAACAATAAACATATTTCATACAAATCGCCGTCTCAGGAATTAAGATAAGTATGGATGCAAACGATTTGTTAACCATGCACAGGGGCACGCAGGGATATATCCAATAATAATGTTGCTGAAGGCTCCTTCAGGAAAAGATTCTTCCATGAGGACAACAATGGTTTGGATGCCTCGGTTATCGGTAACATACGAATTTTACAAGATCGACAACGACATAAAAATAATTATAAGGAATACCTGATGCTTTCGATGTGCGTTGTCGTTTATACTTCACCCATATCACAAAGAAGATCATACCACCAAGAACAAGGAAGCTCACACCAACAGAACCACCGACTATTGCACCTGTATTGTTTTGATTTTGGGGTTGTTTATCTACAAAGGTAATGATGAGATCTACAGAGTTAGCGTTGAAAGTTACAAGGTCACGTTTTAATCATTTAGCTAACATTTTGAAACACTGATTTACACATCAGTCTAGATTGACATAATTAAGCGAGTAGTATCGATAGGACAATGTTAAGAATATTCATTTGATATTCGCCAAGCTGAGACGATGGCAATCGGATAACAGAATTTGAAATTGACATATTATAGACATTTTGAAGAATTTACAATTGAAATACAGTCAAATATTATGTCAGCTAGTTAAACAAAGACCAATATAAATTGAATTATACAATGAAAGTCATGCAATGGAACAATTTTAAAGTTTCTGTGAATTGTTTACCTTCAGGAACTATTTCTGTGTCAATAGAAGATGTACCAATACCATTACTAATCCGTATGTTGTACATTCCATACTGGCTTATGTTATAAATATCAATGGATACTCTCGCAACTGATCCCATAGTTGGTACAATTGTTCCAAACACTGGTAGTTCGATGTCACCATTTAGTATTTCAGAGTAACAATCAACTTGTATTACGCTCCGAAAACAGTCCACTTTATTGTCAGGGCGATTCGAGTAGAAGTCAACAAAAGCAACTGCGGTACCACCTATATTGCTGTAGACTTTCATGGGCGTTGGTGTTGTTATCACTGGAAAAGCTGAAACAATCCCATAGATAAACATAGATTGTGTAAATATTGCCGATAAACCGTGCAAAACTGGAGTAGGTTTTTAAATGATTATAGACCGAGTGATCTTTGCATATGGATAGATTGGCGTATAGGAGAAATATACGTCTTGTTAAATCAATTAACGTAATACATACGTTGATAATTGTAGAGAAGACACGTTTCGAGTAAATGATATGACACAATAGCTTTAATGATAAATGATTCACAATTGTAAGTACGTTCGAAAACTCTATAGGTAGACCACTGTAGACAAGGAACATGCAGATATACAGACAACATATGACTATAGAAGCGTTTCCTATCCGTGTTAGTAAGTCTAGCAAACGTTATTCTAATATGAAACCAGTATAGAAGGTTGATACAATATCTCCATCAGATTTTACGCTTCTATAGAACTTTTAAGGTTCATTGAACCTTAGATGAAAACCTGACCTAAGTCTACACAATCGCTGAAATATTTCCAAAAAGATGATGATACATTGGATGCTTATACAATTGATACCAGGCTGGAATTATAAACAGTTATCAAAATTTAAGTGACTCACTATCGACTTGGAGGAAACCCGTTCCGTATCCTGCATCTGGATTTAGGCTACCACCTACACCGTTACCCGCTGTGCAGATGTATATGCCAGAATACTCAAAGGTCAATGCAGACAAAGCTAATACAGGAGTAGTGCCAAGTCCAGTGGGGTGATCGACTCTTCCATACCCAGGCCAAATATGCTGCCATTCTGAATAGACGTATGTTGCGGGTTTGCCGGATGGTATACACTTTAGCAAAGCTAGGCTGTCATTTATAGTGACGTTAGTGGTAGTGACTGTCACGTCCGGGGCGTCTGAAATGGTTGAGGAAATACAGAAGTTGTCATAAGGTTTAGTGGGTATATTTTACATCAACTTTCGAAATGATTAAAAGATATCTCCTCAAATGCACACTTTCCTGCACTCGAAGTTATTACCGGCACCACTGTCTGTGACATATGAAATTTTGGTGTGTGGTTTTAATTCCCAATACTCAATATATTCTTTCAACTGCAGGGCAATGTTGAGATATGGTTAAAAACAATCAGCGATACGGTGAAGCATTTATTTACATGTGTTTACTACCTTAGTGTGTTCGATTTATTCGTTAATAAACGTAAAACAAATTATCCTTGCTAAAACCAATGATAAAATATAAACATACACTGTACGTTGTTGTAATAGTCTATCACTTCCAAAGGAGCATCTAAAGACTGATGATTCACCACACACTTTAATGCGTGGCCGTTTTGTTCTCGACTAATTGTACTATTCATGGCAGCTTTGACACGAAAGGTCCCAGTATCACTGAAGTATTCTGTGTCGTATGAAGAGGCAGGTGTTGTCGTTCCATTTGTAACCCATGAAATATCTAGCGGTTCTGGCTTAAATCCGTGTGATGTGCACTCTGCGATTTTCATTTCAATTCGGCTTTCCGTGAGTGGGCTTTGTATTGCTAATATAGGAGCCGATGGTTTTACTGGAAGTAATAAAAAATGCTTGCATTAAGGAATAAACTTCTTGAAGCAGTATTTGTATTCTGTAAGTTACAAAATCAATTTTCGGAAAAAAAATCTATATTTTTCTTTTATCCATTATCCATCGTTTAAATAGAAATGTATCTCAAGAAACATCATTTGTTTCACGTTTATATTCTTAAAATTGCAATCCTTTGGAATATCGCTTGTTCTGTACCAGACCATTTTATTACTCCTACTCTATCATCCTCACTCAATATACAACATATACCACTAACATAACCAACAGTTTAATCGTATGCCGCGTAACTTACAACTAAGATTCAGCTTAATCTCAGCCTGCATGTACAAAGGGCTTGGTGGATCATATGAAGACTGGCATATGAAGGTTGCCCCGTCATCCGCTCTTACCGCTGTAAATGTATATACAAGTTGGTATGTTCTGACATCACGCTGTGGTTGGTCTGTGTTGGTCACTAGCGGAGTTGTCTGGTTGCTTGTTCTGTACCAAGCCATTGTAGGTTTAGGATAACCTCCTGTAGATCTACATACCAGAGTGATGGCTTTATCTTCTATACCGGTAACGCTATTACCACTTTGGTCGATGTTAGAGATAACGGGGATGTTCGGACGAGCTGGAAAGAAAACCAGCAACCCGATCACATATGATTGCTTAGCAGCTTTCAATTGGAAATATCCATATGTAATAAAAAGTGTCTATCATAAATAAAAGGCGGGATGTTCATTAGGGAAGTATTGTCATTGTATGTAATTTGAATTATAATTTTCTACCAAATTTGATGCATGCTGCATGATTTAAGTGCGTTTAATCGACAAATATTGATTTAGGTCAATACAGTTCGTAAATAGATCATTGCCTACTTCATCGTTGTGACATTTACTACACATTTAGGTATTCTTCAAAATAACTGAAGCTTCCCACGATTTGCGCAAGATTACAGCCAGAATAACGCTTAGTTACAGTCAAATTGCGTAAGTTTTGGAAAGATGGTCGATAACATGAAATACTTTAAGTTCCAATTTAAAGAGTAACTGAGGCGGTATTACATGTTATTTCGTAGATTGCTTTTAAATGATAGAAGAGATAATGTTAATTTAGAATTAGCGATAAAATGAGATCAACCAATAACTGATGGGCAATGTTCGTGAAACATCGTGGACCAATGAAAAAGGTAACATTCTTAATAATGATATTTGTCTTGTTATTGTTGGATCAATTAGAGAAAGTGTATGTGTAACACTTCTAACCATGTGCCCACCACGCGTTTTCTGAGCGGCTATCGGTATTTTAGACATATCTCCAATGTAAACAATGAAGACAGATAGTTGGCAGCTCAATTTTGGAAAATCGACTTTGGAACATCTCTATAAAACTGTGCAGGCGATTTATTGTCATGAAGTCTGGTGTATTGCCATGTTTTAACATAGTAGTTCATAATTCATAGATCATTTTACCCAGTTTTGAATTAGTTAGTTATGGGGACATCTTTGCTTTAGAGTATTCGAAAATTCAGATTGGTGTGTTATTCCCGATCAAATCGATATATCGATATGTAGTAATTGAACCAATACACAACATGTTTACGAGCTTCTATATCTATTTCGACGTTTTACATGTTTACACATTTTAAACCTGATACACTAACTTTTAACATTTGATTCAACCAGTACATATAAGTTGTACTAAGTTACCCAGGACAGTGGTCCAAGGGTAGACCGTGGGCCTGGGGACACGAGGGTCGTGGGTTCGAATCCCGTGAGAAGCGGGATCTGTCTTGCGACCTTTCATTAATATAAATTCGGATCCTGTTCTTGTTATGTATCCAGGAAGCAGAATCACAACCGATATAAAATGAATAAGTTTAAACTGAAAACCGAGGATGTTCCGGTGACACGGTAATTGAACTTTACAACGAATGATACTACAATACAGAAATGTGCAGTTCGAGTTATTTGTAACTTCAACTTTAAACAGTTTATTGTAGTATATTTCAAAAAGTAGTTCATTTTTTTTAATGAAAAATAAACTGTTAGGAATGCATTGATATTCAAAAACATTCAATTAAAGGATGAAGCAGTATCAACTTAAAACTGCCTTATTCATCAACAATTTTTGTAATGATGCCAGTAATTCAACATTCGGATGACCTACTCACCTCGAAGTTCAAGCTCATAGCATGTGATATTCTCCTGTGGATGTGTAGTACGCTTTAAGATATAAGCGCCCGCAAACGATAATTTCATTGATAATATTCGGATAGACAGATTTCCAACAGAAACGTTCCCAGTTGTCTCGACACTGTCATCAATGGTAAATTTGATTAAGATTCCATCATCGATGTATAAAGCTGACAATATGTTTGATGTGTCGACACTGTTTGTTTTAGAAACTTGATACGCTACGTTGATGCCGGAAACATCGCCATTGAACACCAGTTCCACTGCATCATTCTCATAGCCAACGATTTTCTCGATATCAAGGCAAGCTATAGAATATAAAAAGTTCCCTAAACATGCAATCTTGTTACGGGGTGAGGTTGTGCCAACTATTATAGTAACAGGTAGAATGTGCACGTTTTCCTCTTTTTTTTTTAATTACAGTAGTGCTATCGTATAAGTTCCCGAAAACAGCGTATATCGTTCGAATCGTATCGTAACGTGACGTATCAGATTCTAAATGGAACCGTAACGCATCGTATTGCGTCGGTTCGTAATAGACACAATGAACCTATCGTATCGTTTCGTATCGTATTGTACCATAACGTAAAACGTGTTGGGTAAATAAGATACCATAGACAATATATCATAAACCGTACTTCGTAAAGCAGTTAGATATGTAAACAGATAAATTACGGTAATGTTTGTAATACTTAAACACGGTTGCGTCCTTTCAATGAATCAAAATACACTCATTGTATTTTGAAAAATGTATACATTTAAATAAAAACATATAGTCTATCGCATGTTGTTTCCATTTATATCTATGGCAACAAAATGACTTTTTCTTCTATTATTTTTACTTGTTAGAACGAGACCATATAATCGTTAATAATTGTAAAGACGGAGACGTTGCTTTAGTGCGGACCGGAAGACATTTAAACGCGATAGTTTCTGTTTTTAGAGCACACAATTTTAGCAGGCTTGTATGTAAACTTACTTACTTCCCTACGTGCATCGTTTATCCGATATCGTAAATCAGATGAAGAAGGTATCAGATCGTATCGAATCGAATTAGACAGGTAAGCCGGCCGCTCTATCGAATATCGTAAATCGCACATCACGGACCGTAAATCGTTCGTATTTCTTTCGTGTATCGTGCGTCAACCGTGGTAACTCATACAATAGCACTATTGTAAGTACCTCTTTCTGAGTTAGTAGTGTTTAGTGTTGACATTAAACCGTTAATTTTACTGTATGCGAGTCTTATATGTGAGTCTCAATTGATGATTAAAGAGCACGAGTACAAACACCACATTTTCATCGATAAATCACAAAACCCTGACAAAATGGGGAAAGCTTTGTCTAGAGCAATGGAAATATCGAATAATCAATTTGTGGTTTCGCTACACTTTAAAGTAAAGTTAAGTTTTAAACACGTAGCTATATGAAGTGATTGTTTGTAAAGGTTGGGCCTTACTAAATATAGCTTAATTCTTTTTTAAAACAATCACACAAGATTACATGCTGCATTTATGACACATTTACTTTATTACTGTATACATGGCAAATCTGTTGTCCTAACTAAGATTCAAAAACGTTCGTGCTTACCCGAAACTCCCAATATAATGAACGAACTCAAGTATATTCTCAACATAAAATCCATTTCTAAAAAACAAACTTCTTTAATCAAGTGTACTTCTAGGTCAGTAGACAAGAGTGTTTTTACGCACTATATATACAGGCGTACATTTCAATATTTAACACTAATCATAACAATGAGTATTTACTTAAGAGTTTACAAATATAATTCACACATGTATTTAGATACATTATCTTCAATTGCTTTGGTAAGATGCCAATCCGCTGATTTAGGTTAAATCTACCATCGTCATGCAATAACTGATTCCCTCCCTTGAGAAGTTGCTGACGTTATTGTTTTTTTTCCCTCTCTCACTGGTGTCAGTTCGCCCCTGTCTGTGTGTGTGACTGTCTGTGGGTGTGTGACTGTCTGTGTGTGTGACTGTCTGTGTGTGTATTGGTGTGTTGGGGTGGGGGTGTCGGTGGGTGTGGTGTGGGTGTGGGTGTGGGGTGTGTATGTATGTGTGTGTGTCTGTCTGTTTGTGTGACTGTCTGTGTGTGTGTGTTTCTGTGTGTGTGTCTGTCTATGAATGGGTAAGTGTCTGTGGGGGTTTGAGTTGGAGTGTGTTGGGGCGTGTGTGTCTGTTTGTGGGTGTCTGTCTGTGGGTGTCTGTCTGTGGGTGTGTGTCTGTGGGTGTCTGTCTGTGGGTGTCTGTCTGTGTGTGTCTGTCTGTGGGTATGTGTGTCTGTGTGTCTGTCTGTATGTTTGTCTGTGTGTCTGTCTGTGTGTCTGTCTGAGTGTCTGTCTGTGTGTCTGTCTGTGTGTCTGTCTGTGTATCTGTCTGTATGTCTGCCTGTGTGTCTGTCTGTGTGTCTGTCTGTGTGTCTGTCTGTGTGTCTGTCGTTGTGTCTGTCTATGTGTCTGTCTGTGTGTCTGTCTGTGTGTCTGTCTGTGTTTCTGTGTGTGCCTGTGTGTCTGAGGATGTGTGTGGGGGGTGTGGGTGTGTGTGGGTGTGTGTGGAGGTGGGGGTGTGGGGGTGTGGGGGCGAGGTGTCTGTCTGTCTGTCTGTCTGTCTGTCTGTCTGTCTGTCTGTCTGTCTGTCTGTCTGTCTGTCTGTCTGTCTGTCTGTCTGTCTGTCTGTCTGTCTGTCTGTCTGTCTGTCTGTCTGTCTGTCTGTCTGTCTGTCTGTCTGTCTGTCTGTCTGTCTGTCTGTCTGTCTGTCTGTCTGTCTGTCTGTCTGTCTGTCTGTCTGTCTGTCTGTCTGTCTGTCTGTCTGTCTGTCTGTCTGTCTGTCTGTGTCTGTCTGTCTGTCTGTCTGTCTGTCTGTCTGTCTGTCTGTCTGTCTGTCTGTCTGTCTGTCTCTCTCTCTGTCTCTCTCTCTCTCCTCTCTCTCTCTCTTTCTCTCTCTCTCTCTCTCTCATTTTCTCCCTCCCTCTCTCCCTCCCTCTCTATCTCCCTCTCTCTCTCTATCCATTCCTTTTCTCTACGTTTGTCGGTCACTTTCTCTGCATCTCAATATCTTTGTCTCTGTCTCGTTATCGTGTCCTCTCTATTTACGTTTCTTTCTCTGTCTCTTTCCCATATATACTCCAAATGAAAATGGATTAAACGTTGTGAAGTAGTGCTCAAGTATACATGTCTTATAACTTCCTTATTTTAAATCTTTATAATTTAAACAGTTTCATTTTGCTTTTCAACCTTCAAACAAGGGGTGTATTGTACAATTAACACTGTCGAAAATATAATGGAAACAATGTATACAATTTAATATCTAAAGCTTTATTGATTTTTGCGAGTAAACATATGGTTTTAATTGCGTATTCTAACTGACTCTTCCAGCCCTGAAAAGTTACAGTGAAATTTAATACCTCATGAATATTTTAACTAGACAGATTGACAATGTTAAACATACAATTTTCACAATGGCGCGACGGAATATGATTTTTCTTGGGACACATGAAGGTTACAGAGGTCCGCCCTAAATGGACAGCCCTAAGCATCACCAGGGTTGTTTGGGTTAAAAAGAATTCTAATTTGATGAAAATATGTAAAGTGGTTAAAAACACATTTCGAGCCTAAGCATCATCATTTTCGTTTGATTGGAGAGACCCTGAATACGATACCCAATTTCGAAAAGCTATCAGGTCAGAATGGTCAATTAAATTGTCTTTGAATGTCATGGAACACTTAGCGAGCATTAACGGGTTTTATAATTTGAACTTTGAAAGTGACTATTAAACTGTACCAAACAAACATAGCAAGTCTAAAGGGCACACTATGATAAAATGCGGTTCATGAGCTCGTGGAAAGAGGTGCCCCTTTTCGAAATTACCACGCACAATGGCCGTTTTAGTCCTACTGCCATTATCGAAAGACGATGTCCATTTTCATTCGTATACTCTTTCCGCATTATTTTGTTACAATGTGTAACTCTTCTTGTATCCCATCAATTATAACACGCAATCAATCGGTTTCTTATGAAAAAGCATAAACCTCTGGATAAACTAAATCTCGTATAATGTCTTTGTACATCTGAATTTACAGAACATGACGCCGTTTTCGAATTAGATGCTCAAATCGACTTGTGACAAGCACACCAAATAAAGTATGGCATGTTGTGCTGAGAGTTTAGTACCAAAATCACTGGTAGATTGCGTACTAAGACATGGTCGATACGTCGGATTGCAAGATAACGCATAGACAAAGACATTGCAATTTCTACCTTTTTCTCCAAAATATGTCCGCCATTGTTTGTAAATACTATCAAAACAATGGTCACATAATTGGTTGCCCTTTGCCAACGAATATAGTGCATTTCATAATTCGTCTCGGTTTGTTGGATTTATAAAACATATGGTTGTCCAATCTTGTTGAACCGTCAATTTATATAAACTATGCACTTATAAAAAATGTTCTATCGTAAATGTGCATATATCAGTTTCGTTAAAATGTACGTATGTATACTTAAATCTTTAATAAATATTGACATGCACAAACGTGCTAAACATCTTGCTTTAACTCACATAGTATCACCTCTATACCATACTCAATATCATTGTAGCCCTCAATCTTCCACTAGAATTTAGTTGTGTTATCAAACTACAAAGTAACCGTTGGTTTATCTACAAGCTATGTATTCATAGGAATCGTTGAATATGGTGTAGGCTGCCCGATATCTAAAGAAAATTAAATTGACACAATTGAATATAGAACAAAACATGGCAATCTTTTTGTTACTGAAATATGTTGTATTCATAAGATGTGCAACCTCAGGTTTTTTCTTTTGTTTTCTGACTTGTTTATTCTGATATCGCCTTTTCAATTGATATGAACAATGGCCTAACATGAAATGCAACACCCTGCAAATATAGGATGATAATAATGTTACCACATCCATTTCAGACGACTACCTCTTATTGCATTTACCAGCTAAAGACTCCGTGATTTAAGCCTTCGCCTTGACGTTTAGGTCCGCAATTATATGAAATGAATAACAAATATTAACGCACAAAGCATCTGTCTGTTTCGAACGATGTTTTATTTTTCGTTTGGTTTTAACAATATTCTTTAGGTGAAGGGAGTTTTAAGCTGCGATGGTTTACTAATGAATGTGTCTAGTGCATTTTACCACTGTTGTGATACTTAATATCATTCTACAGTGAAATGATAAACGAAAAACGAGAAACGAGTCGGGGAAGTCTAGTTTCTAAACCCAAATGTTATTAGCAACACATTCGTAGATCGCCCAAATTGGATTATCATGTTGCTATCCAATGATTACTTCGTCAAAAACCGATTAATTTGAAGTTTTCTTTTGAAGGAGGCAAAACCCATTTTACGTCTACTTGTTTGCTGAGAAAATTGTCTCCTGCATTTACTGTGTAAACTTATTTTCTACAATTTTCACGATGCGAGAATTGTCTTCAAAAACGGAAAGGTTTCATCTTTCAGACTCAGCAATTTTAACAAGGCCGTTAAATGTTTCTTCTTGTGTGGGAGAAAATGTTACTATTGCCTGGGAATATGACAACCCAGCCGAGTTATTGGTTGCATCATGGACTTTTAACAACGGGACATTGTATGACATTTTGCTAAAGGTTACAAAAGGCACTCCTACAGTTCAACCATCATTACCGCCGAACGTCGAGTTTATTGGAAATGGCACGTTAAAACTGATTAACACAATGTCCTCCTATACGGGACATATGGTTTGGGCTTAGCATATGCAACCGCAAGCTCGGACACTGACTCGGTCGGTATAATCATTAAGGGTATGTTAAAAATTTGATTAAAATTTGTCGTCGAAGCTTATTTTCCAAACCTATTTGGTGCATTGATTTCGTTGAATTAATATGATTGGCCATCATAAAATGTTGAATATAACGAGCTAAACATCTCGGATAGCAATCTCTAATTCTAGTTATGTAGACTAGCTAACTAATGATAGAAACAAAAGTTCTCATATGACGACGAACAAGTTCTCAATGTGCACGTGAATTCAATAATATGTATGGCAAGTGTGTACTGATCATCGATCCTCCTATAGATTGTCACATATGAGCTAACTTCATTTACGTGTCTTTGGAAAATTGTCGACTTCCCGAGAACATTGTTTAACGTTCGTTGAACGTTTATACAAATTAGGAACCTCATGTATTGTTTGAGAGAACATGCTGGTATACATATAGACAACACAACCGCTCATTGAACGACAGTTTTTTTCACTGATCGGATGTGTTTGTGTCTTTGAGAGGTTCATTTGCTCGGTTCGTTACAATTGTATTATTTGCAAACTGTTATTATGTATGTATTGAACTACGCCTTTTTACACATAGATAGACAAACGAGTGTGTTCCCGGAACGTCAACTTGATCTTCTATCACACCAATTTGTAGGGGCGTCCTACCATAGGCCACGTAGAATCGATTAAAGGAAAATCGACCAAAGGGAAAAACCAAACTTAAAAAATCTCTCGTTTGAACAAAAGGTTAAACAATTTTAAAGAGTTTGTTGACATATAAACTAAAACATAGTTTGTTGCAGAACATGTGTACAACATACAAATTCATTAAATGCATAAACATGGCAATACAAACGCATATTTCGTAATGATAAAAAAGTATGGGTTATTTATAATATGATGATTGCGTCTACTATCAGTCTTATCTTAGAATTTACTAATGTTTAAAATTGTTTCTTAGAATTCGATTCCATTAACCAACTTTGTAAATGAATATCATAAATGCGCTGCTTAAAGCTTGTTAAACCTATTTTAGAAAAATCAGTTACATTTATTGTGAATATCCTATCATGTCTAATATGGATCACCTGTTCAATTTCCATTCAATGAATGGATTCCCCATATTATCAGATACGTGATATGTTTTAAATAAGGTCTTACACCTGTCACTTTTGAGATCTTGAATTCCCACTGACTCAAATGTTAAATCAGGCATTTTCAAGATTGAGTGAAGAATAGTGTTTTCTACGCTTATCAAAATACAGAAATATCAAGATTAGCCATCAAACTCTCAAAAACTGTTATAAAGTGAACACTTCAATCGTCTCATTATTTTTCAACGGAGCAAAGCGCACTAGTACCGTCCGAAAATAAGTGCACAAGCTGTCAAATCTAGCCGAGGTACCGGCATTTGTGTTCATACATCCCAAACAAATAGTCCGGCAATAGGCAATCAAAACAAATTTCGAGAGCATTGCATGGCTATCATCTATACAGGAAATAAATCAGTTTTCTAACAGCTCGTCTTTTATTAGCAAAACTGTGCACCATAAGTCGAAACATTAAATTTCTAAATGGGACTACTTTTTGGTAATACGACCCGAAAGTAATCCGCAACAGGTACGAGAATCATGAAAGAGAGTTTGGGAATTTACAAATCTTAACCCAACATTTAATCAATGTAATATGCCTTAAAACACTAAGAGGGAATTTGCCTAGTTCACCTTATACTGCAGTGTTAGGGGTTTTAGAGTTACATGTACATGCATGTACCTTGATATGGGCAATACCATTGAATGGAATGATTTTACTTTTTCAGAAACATTTAATGAGACCCTATAGAATAATGGGTTTAATGAGAATAACGCATTAGCTTGAAGCGAAAGCTGCTTCTGGTTATTGCAAAATTTTCCATTAACGGACAAATTGCATCCTAGATATGTAACATTCTTTACAATCTGTTTGACAAATTATAACATACGCTTTCTCAGTATTTACTGAAACTCCCCTTTCTTTTAAGTAGTTGTTTAACTAATCTGGTGACAACTGAAGGCCTCAAACAGAGTAAGAAAAAAGGAACAGTATCTTCATCAAATAATAATAATAACAATTTCATATCTTCCAAAGTAAAACAATCAAAAGCACTCGCTTGCATTAACTCGTACATATCGTTAATGAAAATAATATATAAAAGATAATGGTTCACCTTGTTATACACCAATTGATATATCAAACAAGTATGTCATCTATCCATCCGTTCTTATACACGATTTTATATATTTATACATAGTTTCAAGCATTCTTATAATTCTTATAGCTCATCCTATTTGTGAGTTTGAACCAAATTGCATTATGTTTGATTGTATTAAAAGTCTGGCGGAAATCAACAAAGGCACAAAACAAGTTTCTATTTTGTATATTTATAACATGATTTATAATAGATGATAAAACAAAGATACAATCAGTCTTCTTTTACCTTTTCTAAAAACCAAATTGAAAATCATGAAAAACGTTACTTTCGGCCCTTTTCCGTATCCTGTTATGTAATACTCAAGAGAACATTTTATCAAAAATGCTAGTAAGAGTTTTTCCTCTGTACTTATTTACGTCATCGAGGTCTCCTTTTTAGTTTAATGATAAGAACAACAATGTTCATTTGAAGATGTGTTCCTTCCTCCAACTCTGCTTTCTATAACTAATGCTTGTTTCCATGTGACTTTTATTCTATTGAGACAGACACCGTTGATATGATGCAATGAAAATGAATGAATAAAATCAAAATTATTATACTTTCCTTTTTTATTCTTTCAAAGGTATTTGCCTCCATTATATCACATTATGAATGATAACTTTTTATCAGTACTTAGAAAATCAATAGTCGACGTTCCCTCAAATGTCCTTCTTATCCCTAAAAAGGTGTGATAAAACATGAGTCGACGTTCCGGGAGTAAACCGAAAAATTAAGACATGTTTATTGATAAAGCTGTATTCCTTTAATAAATATGGTCATTTCTTTTAGATGTGCCAGAGCCCTTACTGTTCAAGGAAAATGTAACTACCCATACCTTCACATGCTCAATAATAGAATTTCATTTTGACTCGTTTCCCCTCACCATTGCTACATGTCTAATCTAAATAACTCTTACCATTATTACGAAAAAGCTTCAAAAGAAACGACAATGTGTGGTCTGGTTGCCTGACATTTTTCCCAATGTAATCGAATGGATATCTCTACTATAGCCACCAAACCTTATCTAAATCGTGCAAATTTAACCCCTGTCCCATTATTTGTCTTAGGTTGTTTCTACAGCATTTCACATTGTAAACAAATTTAATAAACAATCATGTGAAAAAACATAACACCCACCATCTTGATAACACTGTTCTGTTCATTGTCTTATTAATAAATGCTTGGCAGAATTTTAAAGACGAATTTATTTCAGGCTAGAATGTAGGTATACAATTCTATCAAATACTTCGATGTAAAGTTTTCTCTTGTTGTTTCGATTACAAGTAATTTGCATTAACCTTTGACAGATGTTGTCGAAGTGTCAAGCGATATAACGGTTGGATGGTGTTCGTTATAGCCATGATCGAATGTGGAATGAGTCGTGCACTACTTGCATTTCCTGCTGTTTGGGCTTTGGCATCCATATCTTTTTGCAATTTGTTGTTATTTGATGTCGGTGATAATCCCTGCCTCCAAAATAACATTCATGTCAAACCTGTTTAGACAAGGATACCTCGATGTCAAGTTCATATAAAACAAATTGGTGGATCTCCCCAAAAACTATAATCATTTAAATATTATGTATTGCCAAAGAAATAATGAGATAACCCCAAAACTATTTAAAGCACATAGTATGCACCTACTGTAAAGAAGAAGTAATGAAGCCGCTCATAGTTTCAGAGACATTTTCGATTTTCTTTAGTGAAATGGCAGGTAAAAGCCATTTGAATGAACACCTATGTTGTTGTTTTATTGCTTTTACTTAAATATGTTTTTTTTCTAAATCAACATTTGTAGAAAATTAAACGCACGATTCCAAAACACTTTTCAAGGAAAAGAATAGTTTTCGTTTAAAAGATTGTGAAAAAATATTGTTAAATTGTTATGTTCTTGCAGACGTGTTGGTGCCATTTTGGATGTCAAAGAAGATTGCTCTACTTACTGTTATATAAAAACAGATTATACATATAACACACTAATGTCTTTTGATTCGCTTCATTGCTCATTAAGTTAAGTGTGGAATAGATAGCAATTGAATTCCAGTTTCAATGTACATGCCATACCATATAACAGTGTGTGGCAAATGGTAATATTATGGCTAGAAAAGTAGGCAAAGGTTTGTTTCTTATTGAAGTCAAAACGCGGAACAAAGGGAAAACCTACGAACGTTCACCAAAATGTAAACAATATATTTTTTCATCATTTCCCATTTGCTCAAAAATCTTCAGAATCCAGGGTTTCTAACTTTTCAATTAGTAAAGTGAAACTTACTTGCCTAATCAGTCAGCTTTATTGATATACATTTATCACCATGTCTCATAATGAGGTCTTCCATACAATTCCATTTAGATAGTAACTGTATCATTGTAGGTGAGTACTTCAGATGGAAACTTCAAATATGAAGCTAGCCCCTACACAAGCAGTGTTACAACTGAAGAAATAGCTCAGCAGCTAGCTGTTCAACCGAGACATTCACCGCGACATATGACGGAACCATTTATTGCCAGCAAGTGCGGGATGCATCAAGTACGTTAAGCCCCTTGTATATGCCTCCGGACGTAGTATTTTTGTTTCATATGGATATGTTATTTAAAGTCGAATGCATCCATTCTGCAATCTGTTCGTTGGATTCGTCCAAGTACTTGAATCAGTTTCTGTATTTTGAATTGGGTGATTTAAGGTAGAAGGCACCTAATGGAACTTTTTTCAAATCTTGACTTTATTATTATCTAATACTGGTAAATGTATTATTAAACTAATCTGTGAAATATTAACAAAATCTAACCACAGGTTTTGAAGAATTTTAAAAAAAATGTCATCACCCCTTTGTTATCTTTTCATTAGAATTTTTTCAGGGGGTATGCTTACTAAAATTGATGTCAATTTCTCAAAAATAATCTTTTTTTTTATCAGAATAGATTTAATACATACATTAAAGATGTATATATTGAACAAATAAAAATAAATAAGTAACAAAGTAGATACAATTTATTTTTGACAAAAAATATTTATCAGCCTATGTGAAAACAACACATATTTTTCAAGACAATGAAAAATTCTGAACAGCAAATTCATAAAAAATCTCAATTTTTATTCACTGCATTTGAAATTAGTTGGTTTCAAAATAATATATAATCATATCTGAAAGGAAAAACACATAACCTTATATAGGTTCACCATAAAAGTATCATGATATAATTTATGCAATCAGACAACCCCTATATTGAAATATGTGGAAAAACTAGGAAAAATAAGTTTTTTTTTTTATTTTCCATCTAATTGAAAATAAATGTAGTTAAAAGGCATAATATCAAGAAAGAAATATTACCTACTGTTGAATGTTAAATAATAACAGCTTTGTGAGAAAAATTTTAATAAAAAATTACATTTTTATGCTATTTAGTTGCAAAGGTACACATAGCTACAATAACCAAATACAACTTGAACTTTTAAATGACATAATTTTTGAAATATATTCAACTTTCAAAATACAGGCAAATTTTAGGAACAACCTCCTCAAGAATCTTTTTTGAGGTTGTTACTCTTGGCAAGCCATCACTGTTTTTGGCTACAAATGTGTCTCTCAGTCCATCCTCACCAGATCGCCGATATATAACTCTCAGGTGGTCAAGGCTCAAACCTGATCCGGCAATATTTTCTGCTGTTGGTCGCTTCATGATCCCTCTACTAAGTGAAATTCCAAATGTTATAAGATTTTTGGCTTTAGCAGCATTAAATGCAGACAGTTATTAACTGCAGACAGGGAAAAACTGAAAGACAGTACTTCAGAATCTGCACATAACGCCATAAGTTTCCCAAGAATTTCCACATCTGCTTCTGCATTGTGTGCAGCATAGGAGGTCCCCAGGTTAAAAAGAGCAAGATCAACTTGTTTGAGAGATTGGCCAGGGAATCTTTTCTTGAAGAGGGGCATTGTATCTACACATCCCCTTACACAGCTAAAAATTGTGTATGTCATTCCAGTCTTCTGCATGGCTGACATTAGGACAGGAAAATCAAATCTTCGCCCATTATGGGCAACAAGATAGACGTTCGAGAATGCAGAAAGCCATGAACAAAGTTTCTCAAAGGCACACTTGATATTTACACTCGGTACAGACACCCCATTCAATGACATTTCTCCAGTATCACTATCAATTCCAATGCCAGTGATCCTCTGTGCCTCTGGAGCGATTGGAATCTGAGGCTTGGAGTAAACTGAAAAACGTGCTCCAGATCTGGTGTTCACTGCTGCAATCTGTGTTATCTGTGGCATGACAGAGCCACGGACTGAAATAAATATAAATATGCACCTTTTTACTGATCAAGTAAAAATATAGTTACTTATCACACAAATCTTGAACATGCCTCTTTATTGTATTTATGGGAAATACTTATTAAAAAATCTTCAAAGCATTATTGTAACCAGTTTATTTCATGATCCTTATTCTTACTCAAGTCAGTAGTTTCCAGATCGAAGGCTATGAAAGTGGGGTCTCCTTCGACAATTCTGACAGGCTGGAAGTTTCCGCGAGGAACTGCCTCTGGAAGCCGCTCTGTATCAACTTCACTGGAATGCCCAATTCCTGCAATAAATATATCATAACGACATTATCATAAACTTGTGTTTTTTGTGTTACTGTAAATCCATTGATTGTCTTTGTTCATTGTACATTGCTATTTCAAATCCTTTTATTTCAAATCAAATTGAATAAGTTTGTATGAATGATATAATTATATTCATGTATTTAGAGATAAGTTGAATAGCAACATTGGTGTCTAAACCTACTGTACCTGATTGATACGAAACGCCTTCTAAAGATTCCATCGCGCCCTGGCTAGTTGCCCGTTCCTGCTTTAGGATCAATCTGCGACGTTTTACAGATGGGAGTTGCTGGAACTGTTGCTTCTTCAAACGCCGCTTCTGGCACTGATGCGCATACTTCATGGTGTGGGCCCCAGGTGATAGTTGAAGCAGTTCATTGGTCTGAAATGGTGTTACAATTAGGTATTTAACGTGCATTACATTTATATCAATGACAGTTTCTAGCACTCACATTAGGTATGGCAATATCAATACTAAGTAGGAAAAATATCAACACTATGTTGTTAACATCTAATGATAAAATATGGTAAAATATGCATTTTGTATGAATCGTTAAACAATAATCATCAACCAACCTTTATGCCTTCGCATCTTCAGTGAACAGAACAGGAACCATGAACTGCTAAAAAGAAATAAAACATGAAGTATAAAACAATTAACTTTTAAGGGTAACAAATTGCTAACTGAACAATCAAAATGTTCCTTCATATGTACTTGATTTTCTTTTCCAGACATAGCAATTAGTTACCCTTGCTGTCAAAAAAAAGAAACAAAAATCAAAGAACTTGAACAAAACATGGAACAATGGAAATGTCAACATTCTAACAACTTATAAACAGTCTATTACTTTAGACACATAGTGTCGTCCTTCATTGATGAATGCAGCTGTGCCATGTACTCTGTAGTCGAGGGACTTGCTATTGCCATAGTGGTGGGATTTTGGAGCTCTCAGACTAACTTCCTTGTTTGCATGCTCACACTGCTGACTTGATCCCAAATCTGCATACTGACTGGCATTTGCTACTAGTGGATCAAAGATCTTCTGCAGTTCAACTCTAAGGTTTGTATCTTTCAATGCTGTTTTGTAGGGCAGGCTTTTATGTATGTACAGTTCACCTGGTTTCCTTTTCATAACACAAAATCTAGCATTGCAGAAGGAATGGTCACCAAACTGATGTGGCACAAGGGCCTTCAAGTTTTCACGTAGATTTTCTTTTTCACATTTCAAACACTTCTCCAAGTGGAGTATTACTAGTTTGCTAAGCTTCACGCCTTTTTGATGATGAAGAGCATACAAACTTTTGCCAACATTTTTCACAATATGGTTGCGATCAAACCTTTTCTTCATGTGGATATTACTTTTATCCCTTAGCCTTGCAATTAAAGTGTTGTCCCCATCACCCTCCAGATACTCTACATTTGTCCCTTCTTCATTCATTTCGAGCACTGCCTTCTCCCCACTGACGCTTTGCATAAGCATTGCACTTCCAGAGTGGTTACGTACACACATGTGGGATCTCACTTGTTCACCAGGTCTGTTACGCCGCCACCAGTTGCAGGTCCCACATGTCCTATGGCTGACAATTGACTTGACCACCTTTTTCCCATACTTGGCTTTGCTCATCAGGAAGGTGTGTGCTAATAAAAAGAACTTTAAATGATTAAATTCAGGTATAATATTGACATAATTTTTCACAAATTGCAAAAAGGAAAAAGACTCCAATAAGACAATGTAATTATGTTTCAGTGTTTAGAATAAATGTAGGGAATAAGATATAGTAAAACTTATAGGCTAGGTCAATAAAGAATGGAGAAAAAGACAAATTGGTTTGATCAATTGATATGCCTTCTTTTTGTATTCCTTTTTATTTTAATTAGCATTTACATATAAGGCTATCGAATCCCTTTTTCTGCCAAGCAGTGTCTATGGCACATGACATGCCTGTACGGGTTTTGCTGGGAAACTTCTTCACTAGGCTTGTTCGACTCGTGGATTTCATCGCAGAATGACCAGTTGCTGATTTATGGGATCGCTGAACTACTTGGGGCAGTGCCTTGTTTGCTTGAGTCCTATTCAAAAACAACAAAATATAACAACGAGTGTGACCTTTGTAATGAACCTATGATAACATTACAATAATAAATAATACATTTTATGATTTTGAACTTGTTAAATGTCTTAAGATTTTATTGGGACAAGTGTTCTGAGAGTTTCATCTGATTCATCATGACTGGCTTCAACATGTAGGGTTCACAAAGTAATGTTGATGACAAAAATGGACATACTGTGATCATTAAAGTTCTTCAGATATATTATATCATATATATGCATTTATATCAGCAATATTATTGAATCGAGTAAATAATTAGAAAAATTGCTGATAGTACAAATGCATTAGCAATTTAGTATTAAAATTCATACATTCAATATAAATCTCCATAGATAATACCTTTGAGAGCATCCAGCAGGTGATTCAAGGCTTAGAAAGCTGAGGTCGTCCTGAGCCACTGCTGCCTCGTCATCAGATTCTACATCCGTCCAGCTGTCTGACTCAGTATCAGTGACCACTTGAAGCCGAAGTCTTATAAATGAAAGTTTCATGTGTTATTCACCCTAATGCAATCTATTGACTTACACAAAAGTGTAACACTATAATATTAAAATAAGTTAAGAGGAAAAATTATTTTTCCATACAATGCACATACATTTATTAGTATGGAGTAACAATGAAATACAATGTTTTATAGTGCCAGACAGCAAAATTTTCATTCACCTGTAGGTTTTTTAATTTTATAAAACAATCAATGTGATATAACTGATTCAACTATTACTTTACAGAAGGGGATTCGTCTGGGAGAAAACTTATCCCAAGGTCATCAACTAATGGACCTTCCATCGATGCCTTTGCCCTTGCAGTTTCATCTCTAGTGATGTCTCTGAAACACAATTTTGAATTTATATTGAATGTAACCTAATTGAAAAAATGTAACGTCCAGAGGTGTAATATGTATCTATAATCATTTTAACAAAAAAGAATGCAACCTAAGTTTTCAATTTGCTCCCATCCTGACTTACAATACATAATAGGTTGGTGACTAAGAAATTGACACCTTTATCTCATATCTTATCAAACAGGGGTTTTCATAGCCATTTTGGAAAATGAATCTGGCCAAATTGGAATTTCTTCATCAACAAAATAGCTCAAATTGGTATTTTTTCACCAGAGTGCTAAGTTTTCTTCCCTCTACCTAAAAAGATTATTTCTATGATTTTTTTATTATGAACATTATAAAAGGAAAACCTACTCCATTTCTTTCTCAAATGCACCACGAGCTGCTTCATGTGCAGAGTTGATGGACAGTGATTGAATGGCCTCTCCAGCTCTCACCTCCATCTTTTTTAGGTTCTTATTGCCTATGGGCTTCATGTTTAGAGTTGACAAGAAGTTATTTACACGGACAGGGCCACCTAGAGAGTCAATCATGGCTGAAAAGGAAAATAATTTAAAATAAATTATTCATGATGCTGGTTTGAACATTTATACAAATCTTTAATAATGCATACTGTATTTGAAATGTTATGCAGAAATGGTCTTGTAGAGTAACATTTTTTATATCTTAACCAAAATGCACGAAGACTATTTCCAGCTACTCAACATACCATACTCTGATCCAAAAATATTTTGGAATTAATTATCTGTCAAGGTCAAGTTAGAAAGATCAGCATTTATACAAGCTCTTGCTTCCGTAACTTAAAATGTCGATTTTTTTATCTCTGCCACACAACACATGTCTCAGTCCACAGGCACATTTGTACATGAAAAGTATGCACTATGTACTATATATAAGACACTATATGCTTATACTATATATATAAAGTATAGTGTATATTTTTCAGTTACCTGTGTCTCAGTCTGACTCAATAATAATTACGTACTGTATACTAGCTGAAATTACTAAAGTAACAAAGGAAAAGTGTGTCACCAGTGTGGGACTCGAACCCAAGACCACCGGGATACTGGTCTATCACTCTACCAACTGAGCTAACCGGGGCACTGTACATGTATAGTCAGGGCTTTTTTTTTAATTTGGGGAAGCAGCCTAGCCTTTTGATAGGGGAAAAAATCAAGCGCAAAATGGCTGATTTAGGCGAAAAATAGCAGTTATTGATATTTTCAGGGGAAAAAATTATCAAGGATATCAACATATGTACCAAACAAATACCTCAAAATTGATTAAATAGACTCACATTATTTACTAGATGCACATTATAGTGTCCTAGAGCATTCACTAGATCATATTAGTGAGAGAATTAAAAAAAATATTTTTTTTGGGGGGGGGGGAAATTTCAGCTTTAGGGGAAAACATTTTTCGAGGGGAAGGGGCCGTTAATCGGCGGGTCACTAAGAAGGAAAAAAAAACCTGATAGTCAATATAAATTGCCCGGCCGCCATAGTCTTTTTACAATTTTTGAATTGGCAGACTCTTGGCCAAATGAAACAGTATTGCACATTCTGAACGCACATTATTTAGAGCTATGTACGTGTACATGTAGGTCTTCACGCACTGAACCACTACATAACATATCAATTTTTTCATTTATAAACTGATAAAACACATTGTATTAATTAGAATAAACATGATTACCTGTGCCAAGTTTGGTGTTTACATCGAAACATGGCATCCCCTTCGCCTTTCCTTTGCTGTGATGCTGTTTGCCATAGGCCACCCTATTCACATGTTGACAATCTGCATTCTGACAGACAACATACAGATACCCACTGAGTCCTTTTTGGAGTTCACCTACAATATTGTAGGCCGTAAGTGGAACAGGTCCAAGTTTACACTGTGAACAGTATTTCAGATTATCCATGAGAATCCCCAATTCGACCACTCGACGGCCCACTCTCCACCCATCACGAATTACACCCCTTCCAAGTTCTTCAATCCTATTGCACTTTGATTTGCAGGGCAATCCATCACAGATATGGGAATTTGCATAGTTATGCTCAACAATCACGTTTTTTCCAACTTTACTTACAGTTTGTTTGTGTCCACTTTTGCGAAAAACGCCACTTTTGTCGCGAAATTTCATATTGTCAAATTATTTGTAAACAGAAATTCCCCGAAAATGACGTCACCGGAGGGTACTTCCCGCATGCATGCATTCTATTTTTTTTCAAAATTGCAATTTTATTTCTAGTTTAAAGCATGAATAAGCATGAATTTATAACATTTAATCTAATTCATAACTGAATGCAATTATTTGCTATTATTTTAAAAAATATTTATTAAACTCGGCCAAAACGATCGTGTTTACGGATATCCCCGAAATGGCCGATGTTGTCGGATATTTCACGAGTATTTCCGATGTCCATTAGGTGCCCGCTGCCTTAAATCATATTTCTCTTTAAAAGTCTAAAGTTGCATTTCTGTCAGTCCCTATTGGGATTTACATACAGAACTCCTGGTGAGATCAAGCGTTTTTCAATTAAACTACGAAAACTTCATTTATGTAGTAAAAAGGAAATTTTTCTTTGTATGCAGAGACAACTCAAAATGTGATAGATGATATGTTTCATTGAATCAAAAGACACACTTTTGTTAGAAGAGGAGATATTGATTGCTACAAGACAGTAATAAGTAATTTCTCTTTTCCCTTCTATGTTTTTTCTTGGAAACCTGCAAAATGGATTTAGATACATGAACAATCTGTGGCTATAAGTTGCATGTTGGAATATAGTCTCTGGTTATATATATCAAAGGGCTTAATGCAAAACAGTTAAAAATTCAGGTTTTGCAAGCTGTTTTTCGAATGAACCATATTGCATGTATCTTGCGATTTGAAAAATTACTGATTTTGTAACGAAATATTTCAAATTTCTTCTTGCAGATTGAAAGATGTCAAACTAAAACAGCCTCAGGTGGCAAAATCATAAGTGATGTCGGGACAGTCTGCCCCAAAATATTTAAGTTTAAGAACAGTTCTGAACGCTGTCCTGTCATACTATATAAACTGTATGCTGGTAAAAGACAATCTGATTACTGTGACGCAGAAAATCCATCCTATCTAGCACCGAAAAACAAGTTCTCATAAAGCTAACAATAAAACATGGTACTTGAAAATGAACATTAGCGAAAAGAATGGTAATATGCTTAAAGTTCCCCGTTGTCATACGATAAAAAATATATGTAAAAAGTGAAATTTGCATACAAATAGTCATAAAAAGAAAGTCACCGAAATCACTCTGAAATCGAAGATATTGGTGGAAAACCCCATTGCATCACCCCTGGATGATACATCCGATGTATGGTAATTAGTTACGTCATATTGGCTGTCACGTGACGGTGTTCTCCTAAACATGACGGACAAGAAAAAACATGGGCTTAGTCCACAATCAAAATTAGAAACAAAACAAAAAAGAAAAGATACATTCTGGACTTATTCACAGTCTAGACATATTTTCAGATTGTCGTACGGTACTTGTGGTGAATGGAATCGTCAGTAGGGTAGATTGGACGCGTCCTCACACGACGCCGTTGCTAAGCGACTTTATAAATGTTCTTTCTGTGAAAGTTTTGCATTGTCAACCGTATATTATTTTGGCTAGTTCGATGTAAACACTTCGGTGCAAGAGAGGGTATGCTTGTTTTCAGTGCGTATTCTGAGTATCACTTGATCGGTTATTTATAGCTTAACATATATGCGCGCTATATTTAGATTCTGTCGTCTTGCCGTCGGATTTGAGTAAAAAGAAAAATGCCCAAATTCATCTTTTATAATACATGTATTGGTTTCTCTGCTGAAATATAAAACAAATGTGTATATTACTACCATATATTAGATTGTTGTTTAATAGATTGTTTCATACTGGAGAATTCCCTAGTGTTTGGTGCCAATCTATTATTGTGCCCATTTATAAGAAAGGAAACACTAGGGACCCCGGGAACTATAGAGGTATAACTTTAATTGATGGTTTAAGTAAACTCTACATCAGCATAATAACTACACGAGTATCATTTTATGTTGATGCATATAATAAACTTACTGAATGTCAGGCTGGTTTTCGCCCTGGTTATTCGACGATTGACAATGCTTTTATCCTCTAAGCTCTTATCAGTAAATACCTAAGCAAACGTGGCCAAAAATTATATGTCGCCTTTGTTGATTTTAAAAAGGCATTTGATTCTGTTAATAGGACAAAATTATTCAGTGCACTTAGATACTATGGCTTTAAAGGTAATTTGCTTAAGTCTATAAATGGTATCTATAAAGAAGTAAAAGCTTGCGTTCGGGACTCCTCCACTCATTCTTTGAGTGGTATATTATGTTGTCCTGTTGGTTTGAGACAGGGGTGTCAATTAAGTCCCATCTTATTCTGCCTATTCATTAATGAGTTAGACTATGTAATGCGAAATTGTGGAATTAAGGGTATACAGTTATACCCAGATCTAACCAAAATATTTTCTCTTATGTTTGCAGATGATGTTGCCCTTATAAATGATACAGTAGCAGGTCTTCACATTCAGCTCAATGCACTCCATAAGTTTTGCATTGATCGGAAATTGGAGGTTAACATTGATAAAACAAAAATAGTTATATTTAAAAAAGGGGGAAGGATTGCTAAGAAGTAGCGATGGTACTATAACAACAAGCAAATTGAAATTGTTAATTCCTTTACTTATGTAGGTGTGTGTTTCACTAGCAAGTTATCGTACTATAAAATGTCAGAGTTTATGTCCTTTAAAGCCCAAAAGGTCTTAATATGTTTATTGAATGGTTTGAAAAATGTTATGCCATTGACATATAGAACATTTTTCAAGGTTTTCGATGCCAAATCATCTCCAATTTTATTATATGGTTCTGAAATATGTGGCCTTGAAAATATTGATTCTATTGAGAAAGTGCATACTTATGCTTGTAAACGCTTTTTGAATATTCCATTACATTCGATTAATAATGTTGTTTTAGGCGGCTGTGGTAGATACCCAATGTACATTGCTTCTTCCAAACGCTGTATAAAATATTGGTTGAAAATATTAGAAATGCCTGAGGATAGATATGTTAAAAAATGTTATAAAATGCTTAGATATCTAGATGAAGTAGGACATAAAAACTGGGTCACAAAAGTAAAAGAAAACCTTTGCTCAAATGGTTTTGGATATGTTTGGGAGAATCAAAGTGTAGTAGATGCAAAACATTTTATCATTTTATATTCTAATAGGTTAAGGGATCAGTATATCCAAAATTGGAATAATTATTGCAGTGCCTGTAGCAAACTTATTTACTACAGGCATTTCAAAACTAGCTACACAGTTGAGCCATACTTAACAATAATTGGCTTAAACAAATTTAGAAGATGTTTTGCAGCTTTCAGAGCGTCGTCTCATTGTCTCATGATAGAAAAGGGTCGACATTTCAATTTGGACAGAGCTAACCGCTTTTGTCCATATTGTAATGACACCGTGGAATGTGAGTATCACTTTTTACTTATATGTCCTTTATATAATGAATTAAGAGCTAGATATATACAGAAGAAATATTATAATAGACATAATTTAAACAAATTTCATATATTAATGGCAAGTAATCGTGAAGTTGTTATTAGAAATTAATCCATGTTTATTTATTATGCTTTTAAAAATAGGAGTTTTGAACTTAATAGCCTGTCAAATTGATTTATCTGTCAGTTTATCTGTATATATGTATATATGTTACCACGCTACAACATGTATAAATGTATTGTAATTAAATATGTATGTATGTATCTGGGCCGGTGGCCTTAAATACAATAAATGAATTAAATTAAATTAAATCAAATAAATGAATTCCTTTATTTTCTTTATTTCCAAAAAATAATCAAATGCTGTTCAGAAACTTTAAGCAAACGGCAAAAGACGGTGGTATTGCTACTGAAAAAAGGCTTTCAAATCACTCTGCAAGTAAACATCTTGCTCAGAAACTAAGGGATTTTGGTAAGTCTGCTACATACATCAAGCAGATCAGTGGTCATTAGAACGTGCAATATGTTTTAAATCAACCTAGCATGTCCGAGACAAAACATATGCTATTTTCTAACATTCTTTGTTATACTCCTTTTAACAGGCCATCTTCTTCCAGTAATGTACTAGGACCCTCTGGTAACACAGGTTTGAGTGCAGCAACATGTCCTTTTCCCAATCCTGAAGCCTTAGATCCATTTCATTGAACCAAAACGACAGAAACTCCTCATATCCAACACTCTGCTGACCAGACAACACCAGTCACCAGTTTCAAATAGCCTTCAGATACAATAAATACCCTTCCCACTGTTGCAAGTCAATCAGGGTTATCTGTCACTCCACCCACTTCTAATTACATGGGAACGCAGATTGCTGTCCAAAATATGTCAGAAGAACATACATGCAGATGAATATCAGGTTTTCAGGCGCAATGTTGAAAATACAAACACTTAATGTTTACACCTCTCCTCAAAATTAAATCAAACACATAAAACCTGTGAGTGGTCGAAATTGATAAAGTTCGAAAAAAAATTAACATTTTCAATACGATTCGTCGGTTATTGTCGGATGTAACACCAGAAAGACAAAGGCAACCCTCTCTCTTGCAGAGTTGTATTTTAGCCTTTCTGAGATAGGTGACCCGAAAAAAGTGTATGGCGGAAATGGGTTGGTGATTTTATTACCGAACAGGCCACCTGTAGTAAATATAACGCAATCAATGGATTGGAAGCACAGTCTTTATAAATATACCTTCTTCCTGTTTCGCATATCAGACAAGATGGCCTCGCCACCGCTGTTAAACAAACATAGCGCTACAAGCGATAGGCCTACATGTACATTTTAAACGATAAACCAAACGCTTTATAAACCCATTACTCCACAATCAATCCATCTTTAACAACGTATCTGCTGTAGAAGATTTAAAAACTCTGTGACTCAAGTTGAAATTTGTTATAACGAGCAATTTATATTTTTGTTATATAGGTTTACAACCAAGAAAAACAATTGAATTGATATTACCTTCAAGGTATAAGTTGTCGCCTGCTGTTGCTTTCAATTTGGTGTCGAAACAAAGTGTGAAATTTGTGTATTAGCAAAACACTCGGCGATGAGTATGACAGACTATCTGTATGCCCTTAACAGGAGCAGTAGAGAGCTCTGTGTTGACTCGTTCAAACTCGGGAAAGTCAATAAATTATACGAGTATATTATCTAACAATATCCCTAGCAGTACTGTTGATGTGATGCTAAAACACAATGTAACAAAACGAGCAAACTTATTTTGTTATCTGTAATAAATGTCATATTCATAATCTGTCCCTTTATTATGTTCATTTGGAAATACAAGTGTTTCACACTGAATTGGAAATCGTAGTGTACTAGGATATTTGAAATGGTAGCCATTGAATACTAAAGCAAATTCTAAAAGTAATTCAATCTCAAATATGTTCTATTTATTTGGTGGACCCTTATATCCGGTCTGACTAACGGAATACCGATGGTTTTACCCGGCTTGACTGGCTTTTAATGGCAGATTGTCAAGAAGTCATTTTCCTTCATCATGAGTCTTGAAACGCAATAAAACTGAAATACACTTGGCGGGATGTAAACTTTAGCAAACAAACGACTCGCTTCAAGTAACTCTTATGCTAACAAAATCTTGGTTCTTACTTAACCGCTCAAACTACCTTGAATAAGATTATCCCCCACATGTTTTTTTCTCTTTGAGGATTGGACCTCCTCACCTTAATAACACAAACGCATCGTAGTTTTACTGGTAAAGGCCACTAAAGCAGAAGGTTATCCTAATCTTTTGCTTATATTTCTAGAATATTGACAAAAGAAAAAAATGATTTGTTACGTGAAGCTTCCAGTCGGGCACATTAAGTATAAATGTGTGATATCAACTTTTATCATGCGTATTTGTACATCGCGTCAGCGTTATTTCAGTCAGGTTCCGACTAACACGGAAAAACGCTGTCGCTCTGTCTCTGGGCTTCGCAAAGGTCTTTTTGATCGGACCCTTACCGCTAAGTTGCCATAGGACAAAATAGATGTTCGTCTCTTAACTACCATACATTATGCAATGTTTAGCTGATAAGGTTGTGCATTACCTCATCCGCATCCAACGCAAAAATGCACATGTAAAGGTATATACCACCATTGTCCCTTATCAAAGCCATGCATACTACTGAAAATGACCTTGAAACGGAATAAAATGTTAAAACACATCAAGGGTAGACAAGGAAGTCAGCAAAACGTGAAAGCGTGTGTTGACTCATTGATATGCATTTACCTATTGATAACTGATCAAGTACCACCTGTCAATCAAACGCGTCGTCGTCTAACTTTGAAGAGGGGGGAGGATAATAAATCTTCGGTGAGTTGTATACAAACTGACACAAATAGATCGCGTCGACCTTCACATATTCATGCCTTCTAGACTCGAACCAGGAGTACCACTTTACTATATTAATTAGGCAGACAAGAAGTGATGTCATCTTGAAATGAAGTTGGTCACCTTTGGCTTCAACAGCATTCAAATTATTAAAGAACTGAATTCAGAAATACATGAAATAGATTTTCATCCAGCGCTTTCTTGTTTGTCCTATCATTATCAAAAAAGATGGAAATTAGCCGCTTCATATGTAAATGGTCGGTGGTTCAAGACCAAGAAAATCACCATTTACGTCTATCCATGTCACGTTTGGTGTTTGGAATGGCATCATAACTAACATGTAACTTTCCTGTCAGAAAGGGTCAGACTTTGCTTGGATTAAGACAGTATGTAAAACGTCGCTGAGATGGAATTGAAGGTTTTTTTCATTAAATGGTGTTAAACAATTATTGTCTTGTCGTGAGACCTTTTTGTGGCTATCCATCCACATTTCCAGAAATGTACAAATGTCCGAAGGAGACCCATCATTTCGTGAAAAGCGTACACCAGATAAGTTTTTCCTTATGTAGCTTTTGAATACATCACCTTCAACTATGCTTACAAATTGAAAGGTAAAGGAAGTTTATTTCATGACCTACCTTAACTGTTATAAATGTTCAAAACTTAATTTTCCCCAAAAGCCTCATTCATAGTTTACATAAACGGAAATATCTTTGAATTGTATACCTTTCTGGTTTCTGTTATAACAATTATCACATTGATTATCATTTTGTAAGGGTATGTAGTGGGTTGCATCCATATCTGGAGATCTAAGTGTTGCAAAGCCGTGTATGAATGATTAATAAGTGACTGACTTGGTATTCAAAAATGAATGTGTAATTGAAATACAATGATGAGGTGTGATCCTGCAAAACACGTCAACACCTTCTTTACAATGATGTACAGGAAAACGTGTCTTTCGGATATAATTCAAAATAGATGATGTACGTTTTAAGAGATTCAGACAGGTGCACTAGACACAGAAAAGTACAAGCAACGTTGTAAGATTAGAGTATATCCTGTGCCGTTTAACTTGAACAAAAAAGTAATTGCCTTAACATTGTAAAAATATGTTTCGGAAGCTATTTCCGTTGTCGTTGACATATGATGGATTTAGAAGTAGCAGAACAAGATGTTGGTGTGAATGAAGAATAAAAGTTTAAATTGCATCACTTTGAATCACTATGACAAAAAGGGAAAACGCTCTTAACCCTTTACGGTATATAGCGCCGTTCGCCGCCTTATCGATTACCGTATAAAACGCTTTTCGCCGTTATACCTATTACCGTATAAAACCTATTTTGACGTTCTATCGATTACCGCATAGAACGCTTTTTGACAGCTGAAAAACTGATTCAACTTTAGCCCTTAATAACACATCTTTGCACACACGTCATTTTCTCCAAATTTTATTTTCCTCTTAAATAAATATGTCTTCTTTCATTTCCGATGATAAAATCATAGGGTCAAAGTTTAAACTTTTGCTCTAGAGAGAATCTTTTGATAATGGTCTCACGACACGTTTATGGAAATAACGCTATCAAATTGAGATGAAGGAAATCCAAATTACCAACCCAATTAATGAGAAGCCTTCCGGTCATAAAAGATCAAAACACTGCCGATTTGTAAAGACTCGATAAGGATGTCATGCAATTTTTTAGTAACTTAACTTATTTCTAAAAATACTATCCAATTAAAACGAGAGCATACGGCATGCGACCTGTAAAGGATGTTTATGACACGGAGCTATTGTTCAAAGTTAAAAGGCGATTGAAAATCGAGCCGTCAAATAAATGACGTTATAAAGACGGCCTTTTTAAAATATTTAGCCAATTTGGTGTTTCCGATCGCAAGTCAGAAATCAATGTAGATTCAGAGCAGTAATTTGATCGGTTTTTTTTAAGCCTGAAGATGATGAAATGTTGATAAATATTACCAATTCACGGACAAGCAAATTAGATCATTCCTCCGACTTTGACTACAACTACGAGCTTTTGGTAAATTCATCACCCATGGGCACGTATTTTACGGAAATATTACCATGTTTCTTTACCAAATGAATTGATTTTTACTGTTTTACATTTATTAGAAGGACCAGGTTTAACTTCTTTACAAAGCAATATTGCGTTGAAAAACATTCTTTTCTTCATTTTGGAAACTGTTTGAATGGGCATTGAAGTAAAACGATTCAGCTTTGTTAAGACATATGCAAAGACAAAGTATGTATCTCGAGTCATGAATGGTATTTTTCGGCAACAAAATTCCCTGCAATTGATGACAAAACAGAAAAACAAATTAGGGATCTCTCAGGGAGAACACATAAGTCATTTAATTACTTTTGATTTTGTATAATTCACACTGTAATATACATTTTCATTGTTTGTTTAATTTTCTACAACTTAATCCTGATATGAATGTATCACTAAATAAAGAAAAAAACATCAACTTAAAGGAAATTTTGTTCTCGTCGTCTTTTATTCTTTGAGAAAATCTATTAGATGAATGTAAAATACATTAATTTGGGTTTGATTAACAGTACCCCAATCAATAACAATTATCGGAGATAATCCTGTGCAAATAGGTACCCAGGGTGACTAATTATGTATGCGTTAATGGTCTCCGATAATCGGATGGTTTATACCTATAGTGTCACTGATAAGGCTTATATCTATACCTTAAAGGGTTAAAGAACAATTTGCCCTTTCGTCAATATTTCTTTTACCAACTACCACAAATGATCTGACAATAAAAGGTGGAAATCCAAGGTTTTGATACCCACAATGATTGATCAAGTGGGGTAAAACCATCGGCGAAGAGTAGTTGGAACATTAGCCCATTTACTGCCCCTTTCTCACACAGACTTCAATGATAATACATATTTCAATAAAGCAAATCATGTTTCAAGCAAGAATTTACAAGATTGTATGTACGTCGTGGGTAAGTCAAGGAACGAGTCACTTGTCACCACTCATTTTTCTGAAAGAGCTATGAAATGGACGAGTACTGATTGTGCGATCATATGGCATATCATACAAGCCACGTTGCATCTACCTTCACTACCATCCGTGTTAAAGTGACATTTTCTTTCCTCATACAGTTACAGTCTATAGGTGTTTTTCGTGATGTGCTGTTCCAGACAACGTTATCTTGTCATGGATTCCACAATAGTTCGTTCATTCATATCGTGTATAAGGGTATACACCTGCGTTTTTTGTGATCTCAAAATGCGATTGATTCCAATGGTAGATCTTTTATCGTGTATCTTTGCATTGTATGAATATTCCCTTTAACTTTAAGTGTACCAATAATTTGGACCCTAAGACATGTAAAAAAACTGAGAAATAAGATAGACACATCAATTGTCTCCATTCTTTCCTACTTGTGGCATTATACCATTATATTTCAGTTCACATCCTTTCAAATAGACAAGGATGCCAATACAGCTCGTTTTAATGAGGCAATGAAACGACCAAACTTTAAAGGCTCATAAAAGGAGATGGGTTTAAATAAACTACTGACAAAATACAGCGAATTATTTTATTATGTTTATAAAAGTCATTACAATTAATTTATAAACACATTGAGACCCTGTTAAATAGAATCCTTTAACATAGGTTATTTTGTGCTTGAAATATAGTTGTCTCCAATTCAATCATGTTTATCAACAACCTGTTTGTTTATATATTCTAAATAACGAATTCTGATTGGTCGGTTTTAAAATTTGTGTATCAACTGTTAAGGTCAGAGGTGAAGAATCACTTAATCTGACTTATCAAGCCTGCTAATCTGGATTATTTCTCGTTGGTTTTTATGTCTAAGTTGTGCCAATGGGTTTGTTTGGTGATAGCTATTTGAATCTTACTAAATGTTTACCAAATGATATAATTTGATATAGCATTTATCTCCTTGTATATGCCTTTAAGAGCATTGCACAAAAATGCCTATACAAGAACATATCATTTGACCACATGGTCATCAATTACTCACAGCTAAAACTATGCATCAGAGTTCAAAAGTATAAATCTCTAAAAGGGGCTATTTTTCATTTGGAATACAACGAACTGGGTGTAGTTGGTTACAAATGCGAGACTATCAGCCATACGATATACTATAGAAAGAAGGGATCAGGCGAAAGTATTTTACCCAGACTCAGCCGGTTTGGGGGGTGTACGCAAAACCAATAAGGCAAATACATGTTTTTTGACTGTAATAACGTATTGGAATATGGTATTAATTGCTCTGATACAGACTTTAATTATGAGTCAGCACATGGAAACTCAAGACATCACTAATAAAGGTCACCATGACTATTCATTAAAAAAAATGTAAATGCCTTATATGCGGTGTGATTTGACTCAAATATGAACCGCGTTGGTGTCGTGATTAGCGTTAAGGACACTATATTGGACGACAAGATTTCGATACCATAAGGAGTGTCCTACTATGTGTCCCAGATATGTTCTTATAAATTACTAAACAAACCCTATGTTACTGAAATACCATAAAACCTGATAACAAGACATATATTCAGCTACTCAGCTGTTTTCAGAGTTGATCCGAGTATGTACACAATTGATATATGAATACAGAAACTTTTAAATATGATGTTCGGAGCTGTTTCGATGTTGTTGCTTTTTCCTTTTATAAATGAAATAATATTGCTCAATAATGCTCATAAAGCCAACTATGTTCCGCATATTAACCGAACGCATCAAGTCAAACAACTTGGGGGTTGTATAAAAACCGGAGCAAAACATCCAATCAATTGATAAGAAAAACTGGGACAGATTATGGGCATATATATATCAAACAGATATAACACACCCTCTTTGCCGCACACAAAAGCAGAACATGTTACATGTCATCCTTCATTGTGGGAAATACGGTCTTCTGACGTTGAAACCGTCCACAAATTGCTTGGGTACGGTTTATCATTGCAGGGTCACCAGGGTGTCTACCAATATTTAAGCATGTGTCATGACATGTCGGTTAGCGCTTCCCTCTCGTGAACGTCAATCGATCCTTTAACAGACCCACTTTAAAGGAAAAGCGAGTGAATCCATGTTTAAGTTAAGCATATTGTATGACATTTTATATAAAAGGGACAGTCTTACTAGAATCTTTTTAAACAAGTTTCACGTACCCTTTGTAAACCTTTCTTTCTTGTTAACAATACAGATTTCCTATTGGTCACTCGTACTAGGTCAGGGCTCCAAATTGTCTTACCAGAGAGCACCCCAACGAAACCACGAAACAAACAAGTAGCACCGGTGGGAATCTAACAGTGGGCCACGTGTTGAAAGTGCATTAACTCAACTACTGGGTCGCTAATTTATTCTCTGTCATATGTTACCTGAAGATGGCAGGATAGATGGCTTCGAAAGATTGCCATGTTCTTATGTTTATGTATCCAAACGAAATGCTACGAAGTAATGGGTAGCAAAAGATTATCAAAATTGTTGCTCTGTTAATATGTATCCCATGTATCAGGTACTCAACGTGGAGACCTTTTGTAAATAACGCCCGCTACTTGACGGCTATCGATAGCTATTAATTACGTTACACATTTCTATAAGTTTGCTGAATAACGGCGTTAATGGTTACTGCCAGTTATATAGCGCAACTCTATGTAACAAAACTCATACTGCCCATTTGTAAGTCTTTGAACTTCCTTTTCGATGCATATTGCTATTATGACCTGTAACATATCTTGACATTCGAGAAGCTACAATTACAATTATATCTGTTTTATTTTGATTTAGTGTTTAACCTACATTTTCATCCAATGAGAATGCGTCAATTTGAAATTTTCTGTTGGTTTATTTTCCATAAACTACTATTCGAGTGTTCTATCTGGGCTCTATGAGACTATTACTCTGGTATCACGCATGCACATAAATGTATAGTTTTAGGCTCCACCTCCAAATCAATGACACATGTAAGCCTACCCTACGGTAGCGATGGAAAGATCGCTGTGACGTTGCGATGGAGAAATAAACACAGAAATAAATAAAAAGGAATTACAATTAACTGGGTTATAGGGTTTAATCCTTTATCCGAACATCGTTGTGCAAAAAAGAAACTGAACTATATCAACCTTTTACCCCATTAGGAAT
Source organism: Cerastoderma edule (assembly GCA_947846245.1). Taxonomy (NCBI): domain Eukaryota; kingdom Metazoa; phylum Mollusca; class Bivalvia; order Cardiida; family Cardiidae; genus Cerastoderma; species Cerastoderma edule. Next base: position 55,350 of record OX401408.1, read on the forward strand.
AATGTGACGGGTACAAATTGAAAGCATCAACATACAACACATATATACATTGTGAAAATCACAGTTTCTCTTTGAAATTGAAAAGAAAATAATGTAACAAAAGGAGAAATTGCTCGTTACAAGTAATTCCTTCTTTTGTCACAAGGGCTTCTCAAGTTTTCTGCTGTAGATGAGAAACAAATTATGGAGTAACGGGTTAAACTCAAAACTAATCTAAATCACTGATAAACAAAACTCAAACATAAACTGAATGCTCTCAAGTTGATAATATGTGACGTAAAAGAATTACATTGCAATCTACATCACTGGGTAGTGCAGTTTTCTTCTTCCAAATATGGTATGGCAGATTCTTGGCATGCAATTGACAGTCGCTATCGCTCCTTCCTTGGGGTTTCTATATCGTTTAAATTTTACTATCTAGCCTCTAACTTATATATCTGATAGGACCCAGCAACAGTCTCAAACCGCTGATCTCGCACACACGAGCAGTACACTAGACTTGTATGGTAAAGGCATATGTGTACCAAGAATATTATGTCATGTGCAGTGTAAACAAAATGATACCAGGGACATATTTACCTAGACCCTATATTTACAATGAAGCGTTCATCGTTTGGGTAAAGACATATTATTGGTTTGATTTATGATCCTGCTTGTAACAGGTCATACGACATTCAAAACACTCACAAGATTCAAGATAAACACGGTGAATCCCCTTTTTGTTCCTACTATTAATTACACACATTTTGCGTTGTATTCGCGTAGTTCTGATAACAGTGCGGGTTTTGCTCATTAGGTCAGACTAAATCTTTTCATGAAGAATGTAAGGGTACAAAAAGGCTTAATAATAAGAAAACATTTATATCTTTAATCGAAAAGTGATGGCCGTAGGCCTTTTTAGAAACATATGTTATCTGCCCTTGACTACTCTTAATCGGAGATACGAGATTCGTGGTAACTTCTGGGTATTACAAAAACAGCTGACATTGAAAACATAGACAAACTGATGCGTGTGCTTGAACAATGCCGTCGAATAATGTTACGTTTGTAAAACTACGTTGGAAAGTAGGGGGATATCAATACACGTCCTAACCTAACACGTTCTCGCTTTAGGGCATTTAACTCCAATTCCCGAGATGTAACAGGGCATAACAACAGGTTAAAACGTTGCGATTCGCTATGAATTTACATAGTGATAAGGGTCGATCCTCTTTCAAAATATAGATTTAACTAAAAGAATACGATGCTGTAGATCAGTTGGATGATGTTAGAAGATATTTTGCATTTAAACAATTTACAAAAGATATTACAACATGCTAAATATAGGTTAACACAATGGACAGATGGTATGAAGGAGACAGATCAAGCGTTCTTTAGAAAGGTTCCACACATATGGGACGCTTCGTAAATTGTGTCCGGTAAGTGTAACAAATAAAAGAGTACTGATACTTTTACTCGTGTAAACTAGGCCTGATATTTACGACCTATAGGAGCCTATTATATTACTGTTGAAGCCAATCTCAAACTAATTGATCAATGTGGTTTTACAAGTCTTCTATGTCAGATGTATATTCAATTCAATTTAATATTTAATTCAAGTATCTTAGGCCTCTGGCCCATATACATAAACATATATACAAATACAAAGTGTGAGTGACATAGCACATAGTATACACGTTAGCTATGAATGGGTATAGGGTTACACAATTTCAGTCTTCTGATAAGTAGACGTATTTGCTATATCAAGGATGATTTACGTGTATTATTGAACTCTCAACAAACAATGTACACCAAATGAACTGATTAAGCCTGTTCGCGGCAGTTTATTTCAATAAACAGGAAAATGCATTTGATGACGCCTTTTCTTGAAATGTGCTTATCGGCATACTTTATTGATAGTTTTATCTTATTTGATACTTATATGTTATTCATAAGCGATCATCATTACTTGAAATGGTCACTTAAATCGTTCTAAACATCGTGTTTGTTTGTTGTTTTAAGTCGTACATGTTTTCCTTGCATCAAACATTTGGAACAAATACCTTGTTTGGAAAAATCAGTTCAACTGCCGCAAACCCCTAAAAGTACTTATAGCTGTCGGTAGGTTTCTTTTAGAGAGAAAAGTGTTGACTGATATATATGAAATATTTCTACAAATTATCTTGTGTTAAATTGATTCAGCTTATATATATATTATGCATTCAAAACGTGCCAAAATGATCAAATATTGTCTTGGGCGTGTTTATACATCTCGTTGTTTTTGAGAAACACTATCAAATACTAATTTTGAAGTATATATAAAGATAACCAAATATCCATTTTCATTATTAAACTATTTCTAGAATTATCATCTACTAAGCAACCAGTAAATCAACAGTATATATATTTATGATATATATTTATATATTTCATAACACGATTCAAAAACACGTTTTTGGTTTCACTAGCCGGCTTACAACATAGTCCATGAAATCTGGATAGATAGCTACTTCAGAGGAGAAAGTCAAAGGTTTTCGTATGTCTTATTGACCGAAGCTGCTGGATGAGAACCTGGAAGTAGACAACACCAAACTATATCACTTGTATCAGAAATATAATTTCAAGCGTTTATTCAAGTACTCCAAGCGAAGTCAGATAAGTTCACTTTCCTCTCTAAAAATTAGCGTCCTAAGTTCTACCTGGTCACATCCGCATTTTGAGCCAACTGAAGAGTCGATTAACGACACGACATACTATACTGAACCAGGTACATAATAGTATGCATGTGGCTTAACCTGCATTTCTAGCTAAGTAAATGGTCATTCCTCGTTTTATTAAACATAGTGCATCACAATAAAGGAAACTGATGATGCGAGCTTGAAAACTGATTAACAAAATATAATGTTTTAATTAATTTGCCAATAGATCGAAAAGGTGCTAATGCTTAATTAGTAGTTCCTGTCAAAATCTTTGTATAAAGTATTTTTCAAAGATATTGTGCTAAGATGTTAACATAATATGTCTGTCGGTTAAGCCATATTGTCTCATTCTAAGTAGAAAGTATCAGTATATATCACTACTTGACAAGTACACAGGGTAAACTAAGAATGAAATAATCTGAAAGCCGAATGGTGGAATAATAAATGTCAACATGTATATAAGTACAACTAGATAAAACAAAGTACCCACCACCTGCATTGTCTATGTTACTGTAAGGTTGCACGCCAGTCGTGTCATGTGAAAGATCTTCGTAGTTACCCAAATGACATAGAGCCCTGTAGGCGTGCGGGTTTCCATCATAGCGGAAATCATCGTAAATTGGCCTGTTCGTAGGACAAGGAATTGGAAGAATCAATACGTATGCAACAATTGTTTTGTTTTTTTTTGTCAAAAAAGTGCATTATCATGTTATAATCTCGTTTCAATTCACATCGATTATAATTATGAGACATCAAGTCATCATAGTAATTTCTTCACTTTAAAGGAATTTTCAAAGCAGGCATAAACTGCGGTAGTGGATAACAACTGGAAAATGAACAACGAAAACAGATACTGTGTATCTTTCTGCGTCAAATTACCTTTCTGTATTGTAGTACACGTCATGTCCGCTATCGGGCTGGTCACCTTAAAACAGTGAAAAAAACCACAATGTATTAGCATTCTGTCTACGGTGTAAAATATGAAAATAATTGAGAAAAGAACGAAGCATTATAAGATGTCTTTAATGTATTCAAATAGATGAAGCATTTATCCTAAGCAAAGAGAGAATTAAAGGTTTTCTATTTCGGCATGCTATTGATGTTATATACATGCATTGCAGATCCCATTTTGGACGGAGAAATCGTGAATCGCAGACAACGGAATAACCTTTTTAACTGCATGGCCTATTCAATATTTATCATATATCAGAACCTCGAGTAAAGCATGATACGTTTATAATTACTTTTGTTTAGTAAATGACCTACTTCATATTTATCATATATCAAAACATCGAGGAAATCACGATACAGTTTATGTTTACTTTCCTTTACCAGATTGCCAATTTCATTAAGCATTCATCAAACCTCGGGAAAAAACCTGTATAGTTATGGTTTTCTTTCCTTTAACAGAAAGCCAACCCCATTTGCCTCTTATAAATAAATGTGAGATGATATAGTTTATGTTACTTTCCCTGGGCAAATCATGGTACAGTTACTGATTACCTTTCTTTAACAGATGGACGAATCCCTTTATCATTTTATAAAGATTGAACTCTTACCTGCATGCTTTCGGGAATGCAATCTTATCGAAAATACGACAATTACTGCAACGGCAATCGCTATCACAGCCGTTAAACCTCCAACTACCGCCAGCAGCAAGCTGCTTTTAGTGACAACATCAGGAACTAAAAAGGATAGCCATTGAGATTCATAATGCCTCTTTAACGGCAGATTCGTAAAGTACAGAATTTCATCTACCAAGAAGAATGCCACTTTCACAATCACATTAAAGGGAAAAGTGTGGGAATGAACAGGTACACTACACATTTGGGTTAAGACTTCCTTGAATACCATTGCTGACAGAGCACTTGTAAATACCAGAGTACTCATAAGTAAGTTGGCTTAGAGTTAAGGTTTGATTTGTCCCGAGGCCATTTCTATGAACAACAGGTCCGACGCCCGGCCAAATATGCTGCCACTCCGAAAACGTGTAAACAGCCGGTATCCCTGATGGTGAACATCGTACTTGTGCTGATGAATCATTTAAAGTTACGTTCGTTGTTGTTACTTCTACATCTGGAGTATCTGAAATGAAAACTTAGAATCTTGGAAAAGGGTGTGTTTGCCTTTATGTTCAGTGGCCAATGCCAAACTAGCCATGGATATACTGCTCTTAAAGTCCTCAATTCATAAGCTTAAATATACTATTTATCGTTATGTGACATATAATTTGCCATAAGCGAGCGTATTGGGGATTGTCATATAAAATAGCATATCTAAAAAGCTAACATAACCTGAGGTATTTCCTGACATGCATTCTGGTAACTTCTAGAGAGTTTTGATAAAGATTCTGATTCCGATTACCAGCTAAGAATTCTGATTCAATCATGAAACAATATTGCATACAGGGCATGACCTTTACAACTATAATATCATGTGTACTCTATTTGTGTTTGTTGTCAATTAAGTTCGGTAATCTACACTTTCAAAATGCAAATATTCTCAGTATGAACATGTACTTACAATTGACTGAGATACTTATTTCTTTAATACCATCGGGAGGGTAACTATTCGAAGCTTTGCACCGATAAGCACCAACATGTGTTCTGTTTACTGCGACTATATGTAGTACATTAATATGGCTGTTGCTAGAATGTCTGGTTGATAACGAAAGCCCATTGTGGTACAATGTGAATGTTGGAGCTGGTTTAGCGTTTGCTTTACACGTCAGGCTCACGTTTTCTCCTTCTGTTGCTTCATTATCACCAGATACTGTGATTGTAGGGTGGTCTGTAAGAAATATTAACGCAAAGAAACATACAAATATTTAGCAATTTTATGACATGCTGGCATTATATAGGTTGTTTAGTTAGGGTTGGAGTTGTACTCTGTTCTTAAAGGAAGTTCAATATTATCTCATCGGTCAGTGCATCTGTTAAAACTCCATGTACTTCATCACACGTACTACAAGATGTTTTTTCCAGACTAATGCCTGCTTGCCTGCATAAATGAGATGAAAACAGAACGTCGCTTTGACTTAATTGAACGTTGAAAGAATATTGGACGAATAATGTCTCGAACTTTGATCAAAGGTTTTTGAAATCAGAAACGCTACTGGCTGAACTTATGACGCTTGACAACAATTAAATTGTTATAACAATATATATATATATATATATATATATATATATATATATATATATATATATATATATATATATATATATATATATATATATATATATATATATATATATATATATATATATATATATATATATATATATATATATATTTGCTTGTTTAATACCCTTCTTAGACTTGTTGATTTTGTTAATTGTTCAGACTGTATTTCCGTTAACAAATATTCTTATTTACTTCGTATTTTAATTTAACATTCGTATTTACTCCTATAGGACGTGGGTGTGAATAATATTTTTCTATTGACTAATATATTCGGACGTTAAACCTGTTGCAATCATTACTTAGCTAAGTATTCTTTCAACATTATGATACGAACAATTATGATATTGAAACATAAAGTAAATGAAAATCATATACATACATCTGAGATCGAGTGTTATCGTGTCACTTTTTAAACGTTTATCGCCATTTACAACATTATGTACTTCACACGAGATCCGATCTCCATCCATATCTCGAACAGCTTCCAACACAATTTTCTTTGATGTCACTTTACCGTTGTATTTGCCCGATGTTTGTTGAATTTGTGAGTAGCTCTCTATCTTAATGTTGTTTCTGTTCCAAGTGATGTTGGAGGGAGGATTTGAGGAACCATCCGTACATGTGAGGGTTATTTTATTCTTTACGTCAGCCACTATACCGGACGATACTCCAGATAAGGTAGCTGTCTCTGGTGCAACTGATAAAAAATGTTTGAAAAAGACAAAAGTGGGATCAGACTATAAGAACAAATCCCTTTATTGACAAGGTAGATTCATAAACTCTTAAACCATGCAGGGTTTTCTTTATTTATCATGGAGACACACATTATCATTAAGGAATAAAGGATATTCGGTATCTTAGGTGGCGATATATGGTTCTATATAATAAGTCTAGTAAATAATAATTTCGAGTAGTTGATTTAAATAAATAATGACGATATTCGGTTGAATTTAAAGATATTAGGATACACGTGTAATAGCATGTGAATAGTGAAAATTGTATGCCAAATAGAATACCATTCATGTTTTTATTTATGAGTCTTTATCAACCTTAAAAGTGTACCTTTTTCAGATAAAAACCTTAATAATAGTAATTTACTTACATTGTACGTCCAAATACCGCTGTGTTCTCAATGGGGTATCTAGGGCTGTGTGAGTTACACTGCATGTTAGTAGTTTACCGTTGAGCGTCTTAGTAATTGTACTTGTATATTCTGCTGTTACCATAAACGTGTCAGTAGAAGACGCGACACTGTTCGTCACGGGTTCCATGGTACTTCCCTCTAACATAAACGTGAGTCGTGCAGTATTAGGTTTGAATCCAGCCGAGGAGCAATTCGCTATAGCCATTTTGTCAGAACTTTCTCGTAGCGGGTTGTGTAGGCTCAGCATTGGGGTGGATTATGGAAGGGGATATCCGCCATCTGGGCTATTGTTCTTTATGACATTGCAAGTTATATATTTGTTTGATGAAATTATAAACCCTATTTGAATATAACAAATGAGATTACAGTTTTTGTTAAGTGCTAATGATTACTATGATTTTATGACAATTCGAATTGTAGAATGCTACTGGTCTTTTGGATTTACTATCAGTCTTGTGTATTACAATCTAAATTCGAATGTGTTAAAGTTAAATAACATGTTATAATAAAAAAAACAACTGTTTGCATCTTCATGACAAGGTATTCACTAAAAGAATATAAGCGAAATATCAACACATTAGTCTAAACAAGAACGTTTGCGTCTTCATTATAATGTTTCCACTGTAAGAAAATGAAGCAGGGAACCATATAAATTAAGACGCTAGAGGGCGTCGTAGTGAAATCCGAAATAAGGACTGCTCCCTTAGACGGTGCTGTGATATCTTCATTGGTTGAAATTTCGGTCCGTGACCTATCCAAAATCAACATTTACGTCCTTTCGATTTTTATTATTTTTATTCGGGTAAATAAACGTGTCCAAAATCGTGCGCGAACCAAGGGAAGCCGAAGACCATCGCTAATCACCAACTGCAGCTGTAATCATTTTACAATGAGGTAATTGTACAGAACTTGTTATCCAGACGGCATCAGTTTCGGACGGTCATCATTTTCGGACGATCTTTTATTCTCATCATTTAGGGTCACGCATTACGGTATTCCATGTGTGAGTTGTACGCCGTTTGAAAAGTGGGGGAAGTTATATTGATTATCACAACTTTTCGGCAAAATGGAAATAAAACACCATAATAGCACCTTTTATTTCAATTAAAATTTCATAAAATGCAACAATTTCCTTTTCAATTTTCCGGTTAAAAAAATAATGACAGTTAAATCTAACCTTTAAGAGGACAACGGACGTAATTTCCTGTCATGGTAGGGGGTTAAGCTACTGTCTTTCCAATACACGTTCTCCCTTACCTTTATTTACGGATCCCAAAGGGGGGAACTTTGAAATTCATGTCTTACAAATCACAAAACATATATGGTCAAATATATTAGTTTAACTATATCACTTGTCAAACTAAATAACTAGTGACAACAAAAGTGGTCGACAGTGGTAGAGCATCGGCCTCTTGTACCGAGGGTCCCGGGTTCGAATCCCCGTTAGGCGAGGTGAAAATTGCCGGGACTAACCCACACATCGGCGCGAGTACTGGTGTATCATCCAGGAAGCAGTCATTGAGAGTGGCTTTGAACAAGCTTGAAAAAAGCTTCCTTCACAATCAATGTGAAACAAATTGGAAAAACAGAACAAAACAAACTAGAAATCCGAAGTGTTTTTTCGTTAATCAACCGTAGACGTTTTAAAATATGTCAAAACAGCTCAAGTTTTCTCTTTTAAACGGGAACCAAATTTAGGCCAGTTTTTATAAGGACTATATCTTTGTTTTTATGTTTTTTCAATATATATTTTTTTATACATTTTGTACAAGATAAACAAATTGCAGAGGCTGGTTCCCCTGCCTCATGTTGTGTTTACTTATGTATGATAGAAAGGGACCAGTTTTTTTATCCGGTACTGTAAACCGTCCGAAAGTAATGCCAAAATAATGAACTTATATTTTCGAGGTGCCTCGATGTTCTTTAAATTCTAAAAGATTGTTTTGTCTCGGAAGGATGTTTTTGTTGCAGTTAAATGGACATTAACAGCACTGTTTGATTTTTTGAGATGCGATTTATTTGACAAACATTTACTGCATTTCTGTCGCACCGTCCGAAAGTGATGCCACCGAGATATGTGATACTAGAAATGAATGTCATGATATATACGTGAATTTTCTCAGAACAACTGCTCGCTACCAAAACGCCCGATCCAGTCCTATAACTTAAATTCCCATAAAAGTTGTAAATGTCAAAAACATTCTACCTGCAGAACACGTTTTGAACTATTTATATGTCAGGCGCAGCGTTTAGACTAGAACTCAAAAGGTGTGGGTCAGAATGACCTACTTAATTCAAAACGATGGATCGATTTGGACTTAAAATGATATTTACCCGTTTAATTGTTAACAGGGAAATTGATTAAACTGTTTTAAAACAAACTTCTTTATGATACCACTACTTATAATATTGAAAGTAATAGCACTTACAAATATATTTTGTGCAAAACAATATTTCGGTCGAGCTGTGTGCCAAAATGATCCATGCCTTAAAACAGGGAGTCAATTTGGATTTTAGTGTCAAATGGCGCTTGAAAGGGCACCTTAACTCTGCATGCGCCATATTTGTTTTTCTTTTCCTTTTTATTTTAAAAAAAAATCATGTGAGAAAAAGAATTTGTAACTTGTTGTCTTTTGAGATCAACAGATCTTAAACTTGTTTAAAATCATTTGTAAGCTTTGCTATTTTTCAGGTATGAATTTGATTTCACGCTTTGCAATTTCAAATTTCCCTTTTATAACTTTGTTGAAAATTTGGTCTTCAAGCTTTGAAATCCTCAATCTCGGGACTAATAGAGGCTTAAAACATACCATTTCTTACTGGTAGAGGCTTGACACATACCATTTTTTTGTATAATTGGTTAAGATTTGTTGGCCATAAGCAATAACTCTTGACAGATCCTCTATATATCTTTTAATTTCAGTGCTGAGGAACAGCTGAACAGTATTAAAGATCTCTGCAGATTGAAGATTGAATATATAGTTCAATGTATTGAAAATGAACGTACAATGAACGTAACTACAGATCTACAAGAGGTTTTGCGATATTTACTACAGTTGTCAAGCTTAACTTGTGTAAGTAGTTGTATAGAACATGTACAACAAGCACTTCATATTCTAGGAGAAGCACCTGTTGATGATGAAATACCAGAAACAGAAGTCTGCAGAAGAATTAATAGAAAATATGATATCCCATGTGAAACTTTAGCTGGTTTTATTGAAATGGGATTAAAAGTAAAGGAAATTGCAGAACTACTTCATGTTAGCAAAAGAACAGTAGAGAGGAGAATGGAAGAATACAACCTGGCAATTCGTCAGACCTACAGCAACATGTCAGATGAAAATCTTCAGAAAGAAGTTCAACAGCTTTGTGAAAACTTTCCAAATGTTGGATATCGAACAATTCAGAGTCTTCTTTTGTCAAAAGGAATAAAAGTGCAAGAGTCCAAAGTAAGACAGTCAGTAAGAGAGTGTGACCCTTGCGGCGTTCTTTTTCGAAGAGTTTTTCTGTCATCCTGTAGGATACAGCGCAGAACATATTCTGTTAGTGGTCCCCAGGCCCTTTGGCACATCGATGGAAATCATAAGTTGATAAGGTATGCTTTAAAAATGTACCAAGTGTATACAAGATATTGCCTGGGACTTGAATCCAGGGCTTCAAGAGCAACCATCAACTAAATGTTATTTTTTGATACCGTTGATTAACTGTTGCTGTTTTTCTATTAAATAATTGAACGGCTGTGGAGAGAAGTGTGGTCTGGTGTCACAAGCTTCTACTATTCCATATTCTAGAAAATGATGGCACTCTAGATGCCACCAATGAGGTTCATATCATGGTTCTACACTTAGTGTTTCTGCCAAGGATACAATCCCATTTAGACAGATTTGCAGAGGCACTTAGACGGCGCCCTCTTAGAACTGAAAACAATCGAACACCTTTGCAGCTGTGGATGACCTTCCAACATCCAGCAAATACAGGACAGGTATGACTGTTTTGTTCATGTGTGACAAACTCAGGGTGGTGTACTTTTAAGATACCATTCATCATTTCAGTGCTGTTGGTCATCAACAACTCTTCTCTGAAAACTTTAGATGCACATTTTTTTCTTAAAAAAGTTAATTATTATTATTTATTTTTTTCCAGTTAGAGTTCAAAGCTCTAACCCATTTATTCCCCCCGTCAATTGGTATGTGAGGGTCGGCAGGGGCCACCCCTCTACATACCTTACATTATCATACAACAAGAGCAAAATGATAAATACATTTTAACTTAACCCAAAATTCTCATAACTACATCAAATAAACGCAAATGATCCATAACACTACACCTTCTTGAACAGAAAACTGTGACAGACAACCAATCGGTTTATTTCGGAGAAGTCAGTCCCTATCACAGATGCTCTCTGGTCTGTCTTTTTTAGGTGAATCAGTAAAAAATTAAACAGTATGAAATTTTGGGTTAAGTAAAAGAAAACTGTGATTGTCCAAAAAATACATGTAGTATCAAAATCAATCGATCAATTTTCACCTTGAATGACAACTCTTGTCAGATGAATCTTATTTTTAAAACATCATTTTGCTTTTTTCTTTAATATACAATCTTGTGTGCCCATTCGCCACCAGAGGTATTGGTGGGACTCAATTCGCATTGCTAAAGATCTTAATCCACCATCTTTATCATTCGGCCACACAGGACCCTTTAGCTATAGAATAAGGATGATATTTGCACAACAGTATAAATATATGTTTGAATGTACAGATTTCATACAAAACAGTTTATCAACAGCCATAAATTAATATTAATTAACAGTCATGAAACTTTTCTTAAATAATGGTGAATGTATAACTGTTTGACAAGGGGTTAATTTACAACAAAAATAGTTTTTCAATTTTTTAACAGAGAAAAAGAAAAACAAAAGTATTTCAATACAAGAAAAATTAGAAGAGCGAACAAAAAATAAAATAGAAAAAGATCAAGAACACATAATTTACTATTCACTTCCATGTTTTAAACATGAAAGGTGGACTACATACAGTGTGGGGTGCCAAAAAAAAACCAAAAAAAAAAACAAAACAAAACAAGTGGACGACGGAAAGGGGGCGATTTGTAATAACACATTTTAACACTTCAGTAAGAAAAAAAATATAGTATTATTCATGTATTAATTATAATGCAATATTTTTGTATTTTTCCCATGATGCTTCAAAACTATCCATGTTGAAAGACTTTTGTGCTAAATGTTGTTCTGTAGTGTAAAATAGTTTAATTTGATATTTGAAAGATTCAAGAGACGGCATTTGTTTTCTTATTTTTTTTAAATATATATGATATATAGTTAATTATTATTTGCTAAAGATTATTATATTGATTGGGAAAGGACATGCTCACTTATTTTGATATAATCTCTTGCATGTTGATGATGACACTTTTGGTGTGGAATATAATCCAGAAACATTATTGTTTCATCAGGAATCGGTTGAAGTCCCAGAGACTCTGGAAATGGACCATAATCAAAGGGAACAGATTCAAGATACTCTTCAAAAAGATTCAAATAACTTTGGCATTGATATTTACGAGGAAATTATTGAGATCATGTTTGGTAACCAAGTTTAAGATTACCATATCTTTCTGTTGAGGTCTATACATGTGTGAAATGTGATGTGGTTATACAGTAGACAATCAGTAATGACCAAAAGTTTGCCCAATGAAGAGTTGACATTGAAACTTTTACGCATTTGTGAGTCACAAATTAATTTATGAATGCTGTGAATACTACTTCTGATTGGTCTGTTCAAAAATATGTGTATCACATGATCAGATTAGAGGTGAAGAATCGGGCAATCTTAATTATTAAACTTGCTAATCTGGAATATTTCTCGTTGGCTTTCATGTTTAAGTTGTGCCGATGGTATTTTTTTTTAATCTGATCAAAAGTTTACCAGATAGTATAGTTTGATATAGCATTAATCTCCTTTCATGAGCCTTTAAGCCAATGAATATACCTGCCCCTAGCACTCAAACAGTTAACAAATTTATAGCATATAGACAGGAAAAGAAACGTTTTATGTCACTGCAACACTGAATATAATGGCGTATAACACTTATTTCACTCAGTCCTTTTGATGCCTTGAGTTACCTTATGCAAATAAAGTATCAACAGAGGCTTCTATATCGGAATATGCTTAGTTGCCAATGTGTGCCCAAGGATAAACAGTTTCTTTTCAGTCAAGATGAGAATTACAAAAATCGCACAATTTAGATATTTTTGCTAACAATTATTCATTAGATATGTTGAAAATTTACGACCGAGTGAATTAAGATACCAATCAAAGCTTACCTGGTATGAAGTTACATTATGACATGACATGATTTTATCATTTTTATGAGAATAACTCATCTACCCAAAAGGCTTTATCTTACATGTGACTCTCCATACAGAAATCTTTATAATGAATCATTACACGACAAAAGCAATCATCTTATAAAGTATTGGTGATGGTGCTAATAATCAGTAAGTGTCATACCAGATGTTCATTCATTGTCATTCTTTTCAGGCAAGAGTCTGTGTGACTAAAACCACGAAGAATGGATAAATTTGTAAATTAATAAATGATTGATTACTATTTGTTGTAAACCTTTTAATTTAGGGTCCTTAAAACTTAGCCGGTATACATACAACTAAGTTATGAAGTACAATACAGGCTTCAGATTTTCTGATAAGATTTTCAATTCAGAGAACTGCAGTAATAGTGATTTGTGTGTAAAGGATAAAATCTCATCAGCATGACACAATGAGAGGTTGCTGTGTCATTCCAATGACAGGGACAATAAATGGGCTACAACACAGATGAAATGACAAAAGAATTGTTTATCAGTTAACATTATATGCTTCATGTAAATAAAAGATAATTGCATGTAAACAATAATGTCATCAATAAAACTATTATCCCATCTGAAAGGGCACAAAATGCTCTCTATTAAATGTCATATTGTTAAAATGAAACCTCAATCGGAAAATGCTTATATTTGGGTTAAATGTCGGGTTACATAAATCAACATGAGAACCCAAAATCTGGTCCCAAAACAGGTTCATTAGTAAGAGTTTTTTACAAGCCATTATAAGATAACCAGACAGTGTCATTGTATGCAAAAGTATAAAAAAAAGTATTTGACATCAGAAATCTTAACATAATTTAGAATAGTGACAAAGTTCCAAAATGTAAGCACCCAACTGACCAGTGGTTAAAGCCAATTATTTCTTTGCTTTAGGAACTTGAAAAGACCATTTTAATAATCTAGATTCCTGTTTCAAATACATCACGACAGCCATTGTGCTTCAGTCAATAACTTACATGGGTAATAAAAAACATTTTCAGATAAAAATAACAAGAAACTTTATCGAGAAAATGAGGGCCAAAACCATTTGACCTAGTTTCAGGCAAAAATATTAACAAATGAAGCTAAAATTAGATCACCAGATAATTCATGTCAATTAACAGTAAGTTTATGTCAAACTATGTTTAACTGACTGAATGATATGATGCCATAGTACCAAAAATTTGAGATTTTATAGCTGGTAGGTATACTTCAAATGTTCCAAAGAAATAAAGTACAGAAAGTCTTGTAAATCATTTCAGCTCTACTTATTAGTAGTGGTTCATACAAGGAGAGATTTGATTTGCTGTTTCATAATCTGAGAAAAATGTGTTAACTTTTTCAGGCAGGGTTGGGAAGGTTAAACATGTAAACACGAACATTATAGCATTCACTGACTCTAAATATGGTATCTGAATATAGTAAGTTTCAAGCTATCCCAAACCCGTCAGTTTCTGTGATGATATGAATCATGTGCTTTTCTAGTTCCTGATAATCCTGCAACAATTTCGTGGAAGCAAAACAGAGGGAGGGAGCACATGTATTTGCTGTTGTAAGTATACTTTGAATATGGTCAAATTCAATAGTCCCGGCACCTTTCATCATGTTTGTTGGGAGTCTGCGACATCCAATCAACGCCTGAGGTACATGGCCCATATTCATGGTGACAATGCTCTCTGTGATGTCCTCTCCTTCACTCAAGTCAAGCCAGTTTGTGCTGATATTGCCACCTATCAAGTATAGATAAATAAACATTTTTTTAAGTACATTTCTATGATGATCAACAGAGTTAAAATATGGCTAGAGGGGTCTTGCGCCATTTGACACCCTGAATTGCAAATTGGCACCCTGTTGGAGAAGGTATGGGTCAGTTTGTCCCAATAAGTTTAGCTCTTGCCATCACATTTTTAGCTCGACTATTCGAAGAATAAGGAGAGCTATACTACTCACCCGGACGTCGGCGTCACACCTTGGTTAAGTATTTACATGCAAGTTTGTATCTCATACCACTGTATGGAATGGGTTGATACTTCACACGTGTATTCAGAGGCATGATAGAAGGTCCCTTGCCAAGTTTCATAGCTCTTGTTTTGAATTTAAGCACATTATGCGACTTTTGTACTTAAAAAATCCTGGTTAAGTTTTTACATGCAAGTTTGTATCTCATGAACTAATTTATGGAATGGGTTGATAACTTCACACATGTATTCAAGGTCATGATCTAAGGTTCCTGGCCAAGTTTCATATGTCTTGTTTTGAATTTAAGCAAATTGCGCGGCTTTTTGTACTAAGGAAATTCTGGTTAAGTTTTTATGTGCAAGTTTGTACCTCATGAAATACTTTATGGAATGGGTTGATACTTCACACATGTATTCAGGGTCAAAATCTAAAGTCCCTGGCCAAGTTTCATATCTCTTGATTTGAATTTAAGCAAATTATGCAGCCTTATGTACATAGAAAAATCTTGGCTAAGTTTTTACATGCAAGTTTGGATCTCATTAACTATTGTATGGGTTGATACATCACACATGTGTTCATTGTTATTATGTAAGGTCCCTGACCAAGTTCCATTTGGCTTGTTTTGAATTGAAGCAAATGATGCGGACTTTTGTACTTACAAAATTCTGGTAAAAGTTTTGTGTGCATGTTCGAACCTTAACATTATTGTAAGGAATCATTGTGCGCATTCTCATATTATAGAAATAAATAATATTTTACTGACCTATCTCCGTCTCTGATATTATGGAATAGTCGAGCATGCTGTCTTATGGACAGCTCTTGTTTTTTTTTTAAAAAGTGACTGTTCAAGTTTTATTACAATAATTATTTGAGTATAAGTACCATAAAGTAGTTTGTAGACAAAGCTTGGTCAAATTTTATATAAACATTACTTCATCATTCAAAATCTTAAATTGACCCAGTGGGCCAATTTGACCCACTGCTTTTGTGTTCTAGCCTAAACACTGTATATGGTTTTCAGGTGGACTGATGTCATATGCCATCAATTGATTTCATCGGACAGACCAGTTAAATAATTTATCACTTTTGTAAACAAAATGAGAAATTAAAAAAACATCTGTAAAAAATACAAGAGAAAATCGAACAAGACACCATTATGACCCACAATCAGTCACCTGGGTACTGAAGCATCATCGACTAAAATAACATCGGTTTAGAAAATAATGTTTTATTTTTTTTCAATAAACATCTGTTGGCACTATCTTGCTTTATTGATCAGAAGGATTTTTCCCCCTTACAATTATCTTCGAATGAACCGACAACCTACTATGAGCCATCTAGAAGGCTTCCTCATATGTAGAAACCAAATGCAATTTTTGAAATTTGACCTTAACCATAACGGAATAGACTTAAAACAAACTTACGTTCAACATTTTTTAGAAAGATGTTCCAATGATAAATGATAAGTTCCTCAATTTCTTTCTCCTCCTGATTCTTTGAAAAGGTTGGTGCGAAGAGTTCCATGACTTTATCAGCTGATGGGTACTTGCTCATGCTCAGGATTGTCATCCCCTCATCTATATTTTCTTGTAATAGCGAGAGTATGCCATGAAGTTTCAGACATAGAAATTCAAATGATGTCAAAAGATTTTCAGTAACGATTCTTTAGCTACTAAATTGCTACTTAACACATTCAGCCCTGACTTTGTTTGTATGGTGTTTAACACCGTATCAACAATTTTCCAGTTATGTAATGGCTTTCTTGGATCCATCAGTACTAGGCTAGGGCTCTGAAGTAAATGTCACTCCCACGAAATCAGAGGTGTCACTGGGGCTCGAACCCAGGACTCCCGAGTCCACCCACCACCTTAACCAAAGGGCCATGCAGGACCTCCATTCAGCCCTGAATATTCATAGAAAAAACTGATAGATCATGAATAATATAGAAATGGTGTGATTTCCATGATTTTTGTCATGTAACGAAAGATAATGGTAATTATCATGTCACACATAGGGAAACAAGTATTCCCTCATTAGGAGCTGTATAATCAGCCTCTACTTTATTTGAAAATAACCACTTAAGATGATTAAATGTGTTAAGCGGTAAATGTCAACAACCGTAAGCTTGTACATGTATTTAGAATGAATGTGTAGAATTTACAAATATTCAACATGGATGTTACACTAAGGGTCATGATGACTTGTGATAAACATGTCCATAATGACCTAAAAAATATTTTTATGTAAATAAAATATTCTTAAAAGGTAATTGTCAGATATATGAATAATAATGAAAATGTTTATCGTCTTAACTCATTGAGTCCTGAAAATTATGAAACTTGTTTTTTTATACCACATGATACCTTGACCAGATTTCCTTGACCAGAACATGTCATCACTAAAAAAGTATATCTCCACAATATACACCTGCATATAAATGATCAAGTTTTTGGGGGCAGTAGTTCAAAACTTATAGAAAAAGTGTATTTGAACTTGAAGAATGACTGAGATATCAATATGTCACTTTTCAAAATGTACAGCTCCATGTGCTGCTACAAATGTGCAAACAGCAATAGTTCAATAGCTTTCAACCCCTGGACAGGCATGCCATATATCAAGTTGCTATCTGCAATAGTTTAAAAAAGGAGGCCAATGTTAAAGCCAAACTACAGCTTATATTCACTAAAATTGTGAGTTCTACAATAATTGACAAATAACTTGAAAGTACTTTAAATTCCCTTTCACCGAGTAATTGAGATGGTGACATGTTAAAAAGATGCATTAAAAAGAGCGAATACGACAAGGTTTGTTAACAAGGTCAACTGAGAAACGTTGGGAACCAATGAATGCCAAGAAATTCTCCATTTTGAATATTCATGTTCTTAGTATTGGATAAATGTCAATATTTTTAAGTGTTTCATATGATTTCTCTAACCAGGAGACTTCCACCCATTTATCCGAGCTCTCACTGACATTTTAGACGTAACTCAAATGTAAAAATGTACCTCATTCCAGCATGTAATTTGTCTCCCAATTATCAAGAAAAAATGTTTAAAATGAATGTAGTTTCTACTGCTACACTTACTCAATCATACTGACAGACTGGAGCCTGATGATATCTTCTGGTTGGTGGTGGAGTTACATCATTCCCAGACTTCTGAAATTGACCAAGACAGGATATAATTCAATGGAACATATCCTACTTTATAGAGCCATTACATGCAATAGGATATAACACTAAAATCATAGTGTTGCGCAACACAGTCTATCTAAGTGGCATTTTTTTTTCATACTAAGATTTTGTACAACCAACTGGTAATTTCGATTTCTTTATCATATCCTAATATGCACAGAAGGGGAACATTGAATCTAATCTAAAATACAAATGTATATATTGCTTTATTTTGTTCACATCAATTTCTGAAAATATGACCTATATTCCACATGTTTGAAACAAACATATACAACCAGACCAATCTAGTGAACAGTACAAAGAATTGAGTTTCTTTTAATTGAATATATGTAGTCTTCATCAGACAACAGGTTCTGCCAATATTACTCATTTAAGCGTTTGAATGTTTTATCTTCTAACTTATTTAAAGCATGTAATTACCTTTTTGTAATTACCTTTTATATGCAGTGATAAATTATTATATTAACATGGGCTGTATTCCTTTATTCTCTTAAAGTGTTGAAACATAAATTTGACATTATCCAACTGCTTTCAATGTTCTCATAATGTTATTCTGGAGGGATCACGGGCAGATGATTTGAGCTAGTTTCAAATCCTGGATTAAAGTGATTCCATGATGAACTTTCGTATAAAAATGCGGAATGTTGTAACTTGATTTCAGGGAATTATTTAATAGGGCATGGATTTACAGATCTTAAATCACTACTGAATGGTCTGGTATGCACACATGGCAATCTAAATGTTTCAATCATAATGGCAGCCAGTTTGAAAATTATAGCCATTTACAATTTAATGTCTTAATCTTTACATTCTCAATTCAACCCTGGGAATTTTCCGGAGATTTGAATACCTCATGAATAATTTGCTAAAATGTCATAGCTAACGGTGTGATTTGCATGATATTTTGTCTCGACACTTAGCCAAATTTCTTCAAAGATTATGTGCAAAGGTTTGAGCCAAAGGTATTCCACAAAAAGGAAATGTTCAGATGTGAAGCCTGGAGATGCGACTACTGTTACATCAAGTAAGCTGTTATAAATCGATACTCGATGTTAGATCCAACATGCATGCAGTTAGACAGTTACTTGAATAGGGGATCAACACTTTGGAAAAAGCTTCTGTTCCTGCATGTTAATCAAAACACGGATAATAATGATCATGAGTAAAATACTTTTCTTATTACCAACTATCAAGATGGATGTTTGGTCCATTAGTAAAAAAAATATTCACCACTTCGGATCCGCAAAACTCAGCATGCATTCTAAGCCTCCCCAGAGGTATCATCTCAGAGCATTTTAAACACTTCTCCTGGACACCCTCAGTATCCTGAAAAAAGAGACGTATTGGATTCATAAGTAATATATGGGGGTCATAAATTAGAGTAGAATGTTTCTAATCATTTTATAAATACTGAATCATTTTATAACTCAAATAAATTTCATTTTCTGTGCAAGTCACATTATCCATCACAACAAAGTATTGATATGGTACAAACTTATACCATACATACACTTACAA
Organism: Cerastoderma edule; assembly: GCA_947846245.1. Lineage (NCBI taxonomy): Eukaryota > Metazoa > Mollusca > Bivalvia > Cardiida > Cardiidae > Cerastoderma > Cerastoderma edule. The sequence goes on from OX401408.1 coordinate 75,403, forward strand.
ATATTTCTGTTTCCATCAGAGACAGGTCTGTTTGTATTGGTCTAATGTAACAAACTGCCTGTCCCAAGTTGCTGCTGTTCGCAAGGCAGTTAGAAGTATAACCTCCAGGAGGCATTACAATCACTTCCAGGTCGACACGACTCCTTGCCTGTGTTCTTAGGAGCTCGAAACCGCCAATATCCTTCAACTTTGGGTATTGGTCTTCCAATTGTTGCTTGAAATACCCTACATTAGTATTTTTTTCAAAGACAATTTTTTTCTCCCCAAGATTGGCCTTATACAGGAGCTCTTTCTCCTCTCTTGTTGGGGCGAGGACCTAAAAAATAATTCATTTTATATTATTGATCTCATTAGATGACTTGGAGCCAGCGCCTTAAAAAATAACCATCCTGGTATAAAACACGATCAGAATCATCGACACTGGCCCTTAAATCAAGAGAGATATTTTATTCATGATTGGCAGCAGGTTCAATATGAGAGTTTTTAAATGAGAAAATGCAAATTGAGTTTTTCTTGATTTATTAGATTTTATATTCAAGGACAATGGAGACAAGTATTTGTAGCTAGTGTAAAGCTACTTTCAATTATCAGTAAACTTATAAAAATAATTCATTCTTGTATTTTCCATCATAAGTAGAGTATACGCTTATCAGACAGCTCATGTCTGAGCAATGAGAAGTGTGAACTTTCTTTGCAAAAGACAACTCGTTGCATCACTACTTGTCCTGAGGAGTCAATCTTATCAACTTGCAGATTGCGCATAAAAAGATTTTCATTATTTAACCTTTGGTAAAATCTGAAAAATGAGAAATGTCCCACTGTCATTTGACCAAATTTAGTAGAGGACCACAGAGGCATGCTGCATTACATTAAATATCAGATCTAGGATGTTTGGCTGCAGAGGAGATTTTTATAGATTTTCTTATATACATACATATATGTAGTAACTGATATGCCCTTGGGGGAGCCTTTTTATGCCCAGGTCTCATGATTTGTAAAATATTGATAGAGGACAATAACAGAGATGAAAATGTAAAAAAAAATCTTATATGCTATGCAAAACTGATAAGCCCCTAGGAAAATGTGAACAGACGCCAGACGGACAGACGAACGGTGAGCGATCACAATATCTTACCCTGAGTTCAGGTGAGCTAAAAATGAAATGATAAAAACTTACATCAGTTGTTCTCCCTAGGACACAAAATCTATGCGTCCAATAGCTCCATGGAACCTGTGTTTGCATCCTTCGGGCATTACCGGTACTTCTGTAGGGGGCGAAAATACTTCTGACAGAGGAATGTCTGGTGACAGAAGTTGAAAGTGTAGTTGGGGCAGAAGTTGAAAGTGTAGTTGGGGTAGGAGTTGCAGTTGCCTCCAATGCTGCAGCTGCTTGACGCAGTAATTGGAGCGCTTGCTGCCGCTGCTGCTGATCCATCAGACTAAAATGAAAGTTATTTTACAAAAATGACACAAATTTTCCTATAGAGCATCACTGCTATTTTTACCCATGTCATGACTTGCTGAAAGTGGGCAAAAATTACAACGGTGTCTATGGTAATGTTATCATTTTTATTCCTCGACATGGACAAACGATGATAAAAAAAGAAATGCAAAGGAAGAGGGGCCCGGGGTCGCTCACCTAGCAGCTGAAATTTTAGGCCAAGGGGTCATAATTTGAAAACACACGGTAGAGGATCAGTAGATGATTCTACATAACAAAATATCTGAACTAAAGGTCTTTTGGCTTAGATTTCTTCATTACAGATTTTCTTACATAAAATTATGTAAAACTGATAAGCCCATAGAGCTGGGCCATTTAAGGTCCAGGGGACACGATTTAAACAAGTTTTGTAAAGGGCCAGTAGATGATGGTACTTACTAAATATAAAAGTTTTAGGCCTTATGGTTCCAGAGAAGATTTTATAAATTTTGCTATATGCACTTTTCTAAAACCTATACACCCCTGATGCGAGACCATGTTAGGCCTTGTGCCATAATTTGAAAATTTGTAGAGGACCAGGAGATGATGCTAAATACGAAATATCAAGGCTATAGGCCTTATTGATCCAGAGATTGTTTTTAAAGATTTTCTAATCATTAAATAATTACAACGTCTAAGCCACTAGGGCTGAGTCATTTTAGGCTCTTGATTTGTACAAACTTGGTAGTAACTAGTAAGAGGACCAGAAGATGATTCTACATTCGAAAATGAAAATATCTAAGCTCTATGTCGTATGGATCCAGAGAAGACAAGTTATATAGATTTTGTTACAAAAAGCCGTGTGCAACTAGTAAGCTTCAAAAGGTGTCCCTTGTGTCAGTGTCCATTTTCCTGATTTTCAATTGAAGTCCATAATATTGGAGGCTAGAGCTTAATGGCTCAACAAATGTAAACCTCACACCAGTAAGGAGTTGAGAGTTTTTAATATTGTGTGTGTATGGGGGGGGGGGGATCGAAGGTTGGCTTAAGGTTTTGGTACCAGTATTGTGAAATTTTCAGAAAAAATTGTCTTAGGGGTCTAAAACCAAATTTTGGGACAAGGGGGTGGGGGGTTTACTCTACCCCCATGTTGATATTATTTCACTGTTGGGCATAGTTATATGCTTAACCATCATGCTGAAAGGCTTACCTGAGGAATGGCTGGTGAATGGCTATGAGAGTGCCTTGGACAGTGACCTCTACACAGCACAGGTGGAAGTGTTGGTGGAGCTGAGGTGGATGTTGATGGGGCTCCCCCCCAAAGACCTGAAAACATAGAGCATGTGTTAACATTAAACCAGTGGTCATCATTAAATCAAGGTCCAAAATAGTTGATAGTATGCTGGATAGCAAAGGCCTCTAGCGTCTTGAGATTAAAGACCAGAATCAATACCTAGTCTTCTTCTGCAAATAAAGTATATTATATATTCTACCCTCACACAAAATACCTAAAAACGGGTAAGCGTGAATAAAGTTGAAAATGAGACATAAGGAAGTTGCCACAAGCAGCTATGAAAACTCAATGCTGGTCTCGAACCAGTCATGATGAAGTAATTCCAAGGGTGGGTGGGGAAGGTTTATTGTCGGATCACTAACTAGTGACATTTAGTCAAGACTTTTTTTCCTTAAATTGGGAAGAGGCCTGGACTTGGTAATTTGGGAAAGTTTTATCACTAAAATTGCTGAATTGAGAAACCAAAAAGGTGGTGTGAGTTTATTTTTTTGGGAAAACTGCATGATTTGATTCCATTTGGGAAGGTGCCGTTTATACACTATACAGTCAACTTGACAGTTCCGGATCACCAACAGATAAAGGATCATTTTTCTTGTATTAACCTATTTTATGTAGAAGTCCAAGAATGAATTCGACAAAAAAATATTACTCGGTCTATTTATACCAATGATATGTCTTTTTTATTTACAATTTTTCAGTTTTTGAAGAAAACAAGACCGGGATGGGACAGTCTTGAATCAAATGTTACAGTTCCAGATCAGGTTACTTATCATATTGTTTTTGGGTAAAGGGTTGACTTCACAGATTGACAAGCATAACAGAAAAAATCAGTATTAATTGATACTTAGATTTTTAGTTAAGTTTTAAAGGCCAGTAGTCAAACCAATTTGACGCGATCTGGAAATATTGAGAAATTTTAGCATCGGGAAATACTTCCCGTCGTCACATTGCCCCTTAAGAAAATAAAAGGCAATCTTCATATCGAATTATTTTGACTAAAAGGCCAGTTGATCATATCCATAGAAATTTGAGCACAAACAACGTGATCAGGGACTGTCGATGATCCAGAACTGTCGAGTTGACCCTGTTATATAAAGCGAAAAAGCCCTGTTAGTGACAATTTGTACTGTTTATATAATTCTATTTCATGGTGGCTCTTGCGCGATATAAACATAATCAACATTTCATTGGAATCGGGTCAATTTGTACCCAAGCCATTTCGTACCCACCCAAATTTGGTGAATTCGTACCCACTTTTATGTCAACTCGTACTCATCCTATAATTCAATATTATGATATCATTTATTTAACTAAATATATTACATAATATCGCAAAATAACTAAATAAAGGGCACTTGACAATATTTCATCATAAAAAGACAACCAAAAATATGTATTTGGTCTGTAAAACGAGCATTTTCTGTATGTTGTTCATGTTTTGGTTTCTTATCTGTTGTGTTTTAATTGTGTGTGGAGAGGGTGAATGTGTGTTTTGTATTATGTAAAATGATGAATGAAAAATAGAATAAATGAAATGAGATGATGATTGAAAATAAGATGAAATGAGAACGAAGCGTTCTTCGTGTTGTATCTTTCCTTCAGTAAATACCAAGAATTAGGCAGCTATTCAACGCCCGTGTTGCTTGCTATTCGCACTTGCTTCATTTTTTAATTCACACTGATTATGGGGATTCTTTCCATCACATGCAAACCGAACATTGTTGGGCATGTCTTTGATGTCGCTCGAATTCACGGGGGCGACAGTGGCACAGTGGTAGATCGTCGGACTACTGTACCGAGGGTCCCGGGTTCGAATCCCCGTTAGGCGAGGTGAGAATTGCCGGGGCTAGCCCTCAAACCGGCGCGATTACTGGTGTATTCTCCAGGAAGCAGTCATCGAGAGTGACTCGATGGGCTATAAAGCCTCCTTCACAATCGATGTAAAACAAATTGGAAAACAAACAAAACAAAAATTTGAGTAGGTACGGATTGGCTTGGGTACGAATGGACCGGGAAGCGTTTCATTGACATTGTATTCAATTAGTGAATGCATTTCTAATCATTTACCTGAAGAAACTACTGCAACAAGGAATACGAGAAACTGGTAGATCAAAAAGGATCGTATGGGCATAAGAGTAAAAATCTCAAAAACAAGGTAAAAGGCAGAAAATCGAGCATGCTTCGCTAATGTACGGGTGTATATTTACTATAGCACCGGATAGGTTGGGGAGCAGTTCGTAAATTATACGCTATACTTTATTATCTCCCGTTGATTAAAAGGGCCAAACTTTGCGCTAGACTATACGAATTCGATTAAAAAGTCTAACGTTCTCGTTTTGATTAAACAATTGTAATTAAAAAGATAAAAAAATGTTTAAAACAATGAAACGCTATGGAACATTTATACTTACAAAGTTAACATATTCATTCTAATACTAGAATAACAATTAGAAAGATAACAACTGAATTAGATTATACTGATCTTATACAACAAAAAACAAAGAAAATTAAGAATTATAACTGTCATAAAGAACAATAGCCCAGATGGCGGAAATTCCCTTCCATAGTGGATGGTTTTACTAGATAATAGTATATATTTGCAGCTAATAAATGATAATAATAATATTTATTATATTCCTATCAGTGAAATACTGGGATTTCTCAGTGTATTAATTTTCAATTTTGTCACAGTGAATATCTTCACTAGTGATGATATCAAAAAGTCATATCATCACTAGTGATGATATGAGTTTTGACGGAACTACTTTCTTTTTAACCATTTCCTTGCTTAGCAAGGGCAAAGCCCAACATCATTATAATATTGTGTTGGTTTTCAACTGAATTGTTTTGATAATGTTTTTCATTCAACTACTTTATCATTAAATAGGAAAGAAGTATACCGAATAGAAACTGAATATCAACTTACCTTTATGAGCTGATCATGGGTAGTTCCAGTGACATTAATCCAAACATGATATTAATAGCTGTCCTCCAGTTTAGCACCAGACACAATTAAAACACAAACAATCCTTTTAAAGAATCTCCTCATCTTTTCCAATCGAAACCATGACGTAATTTCCATCCATAATGATCCAACTAGTAGAAAAGATCCATCATTTCATAATTTTATTCAAGATGTGTATTCTTTGAAATTCCATATTTTTCCTTTGTAATCCCGAGTTTCTTTATTAAAGTTGAAATAGGCAAAAGCTACATTTCTGTTAATCATTGGTGCAAAAAGTACAATATACAATGCAACAAATACTAACAGAATATTTCAAATTGCCTTCAAATCTTTCTCCTTTTGGGTCCTTTCCATCCTTTCCATTGATTTTTTCTGAAAGAAAAAACAGAGAAATTCCAAATGATTTTGTCGTCTGCAATTCCTGGAATTCCTGGATAACGATGATCAACTACACCATCACCTTTCCTTATGAATGATAGAATTTCAGCTGTAGCAATGCGTTCCTTTAAAAAACATAAGTGAATGTAATCCGTTTTCGCGAATATTCCAGCCTTGCCGTCTTTGATTAACATGATCTCCAGTACAGACGATGTGTCGATTAAGATACCTATTGTAATATATCCTCAAGCAATCCGTATTCCTGCAATGTAATACAATCCGATGTCTAATAATCCCATAATCCTTCCGAAATAAGCAAAAATATCCACATTTCCTCCACTCCATTTTCACATTTAAGTCTTGGCCGCGCTTTTGCACACGGCACTAAAGATTGTGTATAATGAATGTATCCATACGCGTAAATGACGTCATGGACGCGGTTAACTGCTTCGCTCCTCCCATTTTATTTTTCATTTAGAGTTTATGGAGATAATTTGGCAAATATATTTTATGTAGTGGAATATAATAAATAGAATAATCAACTCCTTTCGATTGATATCAAAAATATGTCACTTGAATGGGTTGTTATCAGGTAGAAAAAACTCGTTCTTCGAACTCGTTTTTTCAACCTGATAACAACCCATTCTCGTGACATATTTTTGATATCAATCGAAAGGAGTTGATTATTCTCTATTTATCATATTCCTATCAGTGAAATACTGGGATTTCTCAGTGTATTAATTTTCAATTTTGTCACAGTGAATACCGTCACTAGTGATGATATCAGTTTTGACGGAACTACTTTCTTTTACCATGTCTTTGCATTATAGTCGTGGCTGCACTTTGAACACGGCACTAAAATGTTTGTATTGTAAAATGTATCCATACGCGTGAATGTCGTCATATGACACAAAAATGACGTCGTGGGCGTTGTTACCTGCTTTGCTCTTCCCATTTTATATTCTATTTGGCGTTTATGGAGGTATTTTGGTAAATATATTACCTATAGTGGAATAGAATAAAAAAAATAATCAACACCAATCGATTGATAACAAAAATATGTCACTTGAATGGGTTGTTATGGGGTTGCAAAAACTCATTCTTCGAACTCGTTTTTTCAACCTGATAACAACCCATTCTCGTGACATATTTTTCATATCAATCGAAAGGAGTTGATTATCCTCTATATATCAACTTATGACTACTACATGTATCAGTAATCATAGTGACAGAATGACAAATTATCGTTCATCCCTGCCTTAAGCCACTTCTAAACCTTCTTCAACGGCAGAGTATAACATGCTTTTAAAGTTCGAAGATTGATTGTATACTCTTGCTTTCTGCTTTCGTTACTCGAAGTTCAAACTCTTGTCTCCAAAGGAGATGTTATCACTAGAAGAATCCTTACCTGATGATATGCACTACTGATATTGTCATCGGTATCATTTACATTTTCACTCATGTAACTCAGAGCTGGGAATCACGTTATCAAAAATGATAGAGACCGTGGATAAAAATGTCGACTTTCGTCGCTTCGACTTCTTAAAACCGGTGAGTATCCTTTCATGTAGCGAGTTTGTGCACGAAATGTAGCGCAAAGTCCCCGCCTAATAATCCGATTACTCCGCCGCTTGATGTAATGGTGCCCGATACACGGTTTCATCAAACACTCGGCCACCGTGTTGAAACATTACCGATCGCAGTTGGATACGTTCCACGAACAGTGGAGGATTTTTCATCCAAGACCTCTTAATTCGTTTAAAATCGTTCAAATTGACCAAAATGAACAGAATGAACATACAATCGATGACAATCACATTCACAATGTTTTTGCGAACCTAACGAATTTCTGATGAGCGTAATGCACCAAATACGAAATGGATAGGGGCCAGGGGATAGGAAAAAACTTGTATAGGACACAGGAACAATTTGCAATCGGGATGTACACAATGCGTTTTGATCCAAATAAATCGAATGTGCATACTCTCACTGATAAATTTAACCGTGTTATAGAGATTGTAATACGGTCGACAAGGAAGCTCAAAATGGTGATTTCTCATCATACTTTCGCGTACAAGGTGATTTTCTCATCATACTTTCGCGTACGAGCTGATACCTATATGGTTAATTGAATGACTTCTTCACGTATGATGTTCAATAAAAATGTGTTGTTATTAAACTCCTGTCAGTTGCAATCTTAACCTTTTATACCTAACGATTAAAAATATGCCACTCATTAAAATGTGTTAGGCATTAATAGAATATATTTTTCTCCTCAAAACAAGGCGATTATGAATGATCAAAGGAACGTGAGTTTAATTCATTTGACAGTGGTACATATTGATTGTACTAGGGCACAGCCATATTCAATTTAAAACACTCGACTATGTTTCATATCATATAATATATACATGTAAATAGATTTCATGTTCAAAATTCATGTTCATGCAACAGATTCATCGGGGATTTATTTCCTGGGATGATTTGTACCATTAAACGGGAGCTTTCCCAAACAAATTAAGTGACTATTTTCCCCAATTTTCAAAATTATGCCCAAAATGACTGAAATGATTAACAAATGAAAAATAAATGACATTTTGGTGAAAACATTTGAAAAAAAAAATAGATTTTCTCATACACAAGCTTACTCTTACCCTTTTTATCGGGCTAGAATGAAAGATAAATGAAAACCATTTTAGCTTTCATTTTCGTAGCTTAATCTCCTTATCAAATGAATTTAACATTGTGGGAAAAAAGCTGCTTCAAAACAAACCTTAAAGAACACAAGTTTCTAGTTTTTTTTATGATATTGCGTTACTGACTTCACACCTTTAAATTTGTCCTTTATTTATTAGACAACAAAACAATTAAAATGCAGACACTGCGGACGTTTTGGTTTTTACTTACTTTTTTACGAGATTAATCTCTTGCTCTTTTACAGCATTGTGGAATAGAAAGAAAAAAGTAATGACAAAAATGTTTCCCCAGTTGATTTTCAGTTATGAAGTACACTCAGAAACTTCCTCAATTGTTTTAGGTGACACAGTCGTGATGGTGAAACATGAATGTATGCAACAGAATTTGCTCAATTTCTTTATTTCATCTTGAAAAAACACACAAAATAAACAATGTAATGTTTATGAGGTTTTTTGTATCTTATTGGTAATGGTCATTTGTAGGCACTCTTCCCCCAAACTACTGTGTTACCTCAAGTTACCATCATCAGTAGCAACTTTCTTAAATTTCTCAATAAATAGAACACTTGACGATATTGGTCTTTGCTTCTTTTTATATAGTGATGCCGTGTAAAGAGGTGACCTAAATGATGACTTTCTAGGTGTAGACAGAGGTGATTGGAAGAAAGTCCTTTTGGCTGTGGTCGTGTTTGGGTAGATCTCTAGATGCTCCGTGTCGCTTTGTTTTGTATAGTATTACGCTAAGCTGTGATTTTAGTCGTGTCATCAAATCGATGATACACAATAAGACAATAGACAGCAATAAAACCACAATTAATCGGCTATATCAAGTGATTTACAAAACAAGTTGAGAAAGAGAGACATACATTATCATCTCCATTTGACTTTATTTCTTGTTATTTGAACTTGAATAAGGTCCATAACCTAATCCGCCCTGGTGATGCATTTGGTCGTCTTTTGCAAATTAAGTCTACTCTGATTAGACGGCTCCTTACGAGCTGTCTAATCAGAGTAGAATTCATTTCCGTGTGTGTTCCCCCGGGAATATACATTTTATTTACGAGTAAAAAAAAAACCATGCAAATGAAACCATCTTTTTTTTTTTATATTTTAGCTGCTCAATATACATGCGGTGTCAGAATTTTCTTGGAATTTTCATTGCTGAATGGGCTTTTATTTACACATCAATGCTCGAAATGTGCAACTCCATGTAAAGCATTAACATTCAATATAAAAAGTTGTAATTATCATTGTACATTTGTTATGATCCAATAGTTTTTAGCGATACGCATCTAAACTCATTCAGCTCAGTCCTAGGAGACGACTTGACTCTTCTTTTGCAAGTTTGTCCATCCTGATTAGGCGGCTCCTGATATATTCATACAAAGGTATAACATTTTCTATTGAAAGACATTAATTTTGAAAATCGCATCAATGTTTTTGAAAGTTATTTTGTTATCTTGTGGCTAATTTGTTAACCAACGGCCACCCAACATGCAGTGGGAAATATCCAAATATCCTAATTTTAGAGAATATGAAAAGCCTTATAGTGTAAGAATCAATATGCAAACGTCGGGGATTCAAATAATCATCTAGGAATCACCCTGTTAGTTGAGAAATCACTATCTGAGCTTCCCTGTCGACCGTCTTACTATCATTTATACTTACACGGTCGAATTTGGCTGCTACAGTGTGTGCATTCGATTTATTTGAATCAAAACGCATTATGTACATCCCGATTCCCAAATTGTTCCTGTGCCCTATCCAAGTTTTTCTAGTACCTGGTCCCTATCCATTTCGTATTTGGTGCACCGTTCACACGTTCATCATAAATTTGTTAGGTTCGCGGAAAACATTGTGGAAGTGATTGACATCGATTATTTATTCTTTCTGCATCCATTTTTGGTCAAACCGAACCGATTCAACGCGAATTGTAGGGGTAAAGACATAAAACATTCCACTGTTCGTATGCAACTGTGATCGGTGAGATCCGAACACTGTGGCCGAATGTTTGAAGAAACCGCTTTTCTGGCACTATTACACCAAGCGGCGGAGGAAATCGGAACGTAAGACGGGTACTTTGCGCTACATTTCGTGCACGAAATCGCTACACGAAAGGATACTCACCGGTTTTAAAAAGTAGAAGCGACGAAAGTCGCCATTTTCATCCACGGTCTCTATCATTTCTGATCACGTGATTCCCAGGCTTGTAACTTCTTCTTTTCTTATGTTCATCTTTTCTTTTTAGATGTTATAATTTTCAATTTCGTTGATATTCTAAATCTAGATTATCAGATGGGTAGACGAAAAATTAAGATAATGATATATATAATTAATATCATACAAATGATGATGAATATATGATATGGACACGCAAGGCCCAAACAAAGCATAATATAATTTTTTGGAGGCTTTCGTCAAGCGTAGCTAAACGACAAATTAGACATAAATGTATTTTCATGAGCGGTGAAACTTACAACTAGGATTCAGCTTTATCTCGACTTCCATGAATAAAAGGTCCAGTGGATCATATGAAGACTGGCATACAAATGTAGCTCCGTCATCCTTTCTTATCGCCCTAAATGTATATTCAAGTGTGTACGTTCTGTCATCACGCTGTGGTTGGTTTGTGTTGGTCACTAGCGGAGTTGTTTGGTTGCTAGTTCTGTACCAAGCCATTGTAGGTTTAGGATATCCTCCTGTAGATCTACAAACGGGAGTGATGTCCCTGTCTTCTATTCCAGTAACACTATTACCTCTAGGATCGCTGTTAGTGATAACGGGGATGTTCGGACGCGCTGAATAAAAAGAAACGCAACAGGATCACAAACGGTCGCTTGATGGACTGAATTTTCTGGCATGCACCTTTTAATAAAGAAAATATGGAAATATGGAAACGAATTAACAACTATCTTTAATGATGAAAGGATGAAATGATCATTAAGATAGTATTGTTCATGGATAATAATTATAGGATGGTAACTCACATACTGATAGTGAGAATTATATTTCAGATTCTTTGGATAAAATTTGTATATGTGTAATAAACAATGAGTGATAAAGCAAAATCAGCTGAGAATTGCCGTGGTAAATTTCGTAAATCGTTAGGGACCAATGAAAGTGGAAAAGTTCTCAATTTTGAATATAGGTGTTGTTGTTGTTGTTGCTGCTGTTGTGGTTTGATCACGTGGCTTTTTTATCCATGTGCCAGCCACTCGGTTTTTGGGCGCTTATCTTTATTTTAGACTTAACTCGAATGTAAACAGTAATGTCAAATTATTAGCACCACAGTGCAAGCGATGTAATACCATAGAAATGTGATGTTCTGCCATATTTTGACATATT
>OX401408.1:92500-188592 GCA_947846245.1 Cerastoderma edule
AAAAGACTATGACATGCATCTGTCTATATTGTGCCAGTTTCTCGATGACTTTGTGGAACCAATATTCAGTTATGGCTGAAAACTATTGAAAGGTTCACTTTAGATTTTGTAAATCAAGAAATAGGTCAAATATTCCTCGTCCGGTATGGTTTTTTTTAAGTTGTCTGAAAACGTTAATCTTTATTCTTTGATCGATGTGTTCGTTTACTTAAGTATTGGTGTAAGATTTTTAATCTTGATAAAAGCGGATAATGATCATATATAAATTACTATGATCTGTCCTTAAACGATTAAATAGTCAGTGCTTTAACGTCTATGTTTTATAGGATAGGTGTGGGTTTTCATATGTATGGCCTAACCAATATTGTGTTGATTTGAAATAAATCAATTTCAAAGCAACAGCTGTGGATGTTTTTAAAGATAGACCTAGAGCCAGAAAGGACCCTGCCCCCCAGGGGGAATTTTGAAGCTTATGTTTATCTTAACCCTCCAGCTTTAGGGCATAAGCAGACGAAAGATTGAAAAGTTCCGTTGAGGTTTTACAGAGTTATGGGACTTTGAAAATGGGCTTATCAGTAATATATAGTCTATGTGAAAAAATCTTTAAAAAATCTTCTTCTCTTGACCCATAAGACCGAGAGCTTAGATATTTGGTTAGTAGCACCAGCTTTTGGTCCTTTTCAAAGTTTGATAAGATGATGACATTTGGCACTTAAATGGCCACGCCTCGTCCTAAGGACTTCAGTTTTACATTGCTTTAATTAATTAGAAAAAGGTTTAAAAATCTTCGTCTTTATAAGATCCAGTTGACCTAGAGTTTTGATATTTGGTATATATCATCATCTTTTCGTCCTCTTCAAATCCTGATAAGGGTCTTAAATTGCCCCGCCCTAGGGGCTTATCAGTTTAACATAGCCTTTTATAAAACATTATTCAAAATCTTCTTCTCTGAAGCCATAAGACTTAGAGCATTGCTATTTGGTATGTAACATCGTCTTTTGGTCCTCTTCAAAGGTCGATAAGATGGTGACCTTTGAACCTAAAATGGCTCCGCTCTAGGGGCTTATCAGTTCTACAGTGCCTTAGTTAATAAGAGAAAGGTTTAAAAGTCCTCTTCTTCTTAAGATCCAGTTGACCTAGAGTTTTAATATTTGGTAAATAGCATAATCCTTTGGTCCTCTTCAAAGTTTGATAAGATGATGACCGTTGGAGCTTAAATGGCCCCGCCCTAGGCGATTATCAGTTTTACATAGCCTTATATAACAAAATCTTTAAAAATGTCTCGAGCCTTTTTGCATAGAGCTTTGCTATTTGGTATGTAGCATCATCTATTGGTCCTCTACAAAGTATTTTATTTTAATTATGATAACTCGGCCTTCAATGGTCACACCCTATTGGCTTATCAGTTTAACATAGCAGTAACAACAACAATCTAGGCAATATGGCTTGAGAGAAGAAAATTGTTTTTCTTACATACTACTATGTATAACTGATAAGCTCAAACGGCATGAACATTATAGGCAGAGGGGGGTCATGATTAAAGTAAACTTGGTGGACCAGTAGATGATGCTACATATCGAATATCAAAACTCTAGGTCTGTACTCTGGAAAAAAAGATTATTGAGGATTATCTTATATACCGCTATGTATAAATGATTAGCCCGTAGGGCGTGACCATTGAAGGCCCAGTAGTCGTGATTTGAATGAAACACTTTGTAGGGGACCAGTACATGAGACGAGTTTTAAGCCGAGGTTCATGATTCGAACAAATATGACAGAGGACCTTAAGGTGGTGTTATATACAAAATATAAAAGCTCTATGCCTTATGGGTCCAGAGAAGAAGACTTTGAAATATTTTCCTATATGAGGCTTCGTTAAACTGATAAGCCACAAGGGCGGACCAGTTAAGGCCCATAGTTCATCATTTTATCAAGATTCAAAGAGGAACAATAATAATGCTGCATACCAAATATTAAAACTCTATGTCAAATAAATCTTAAGAAGAAGACTTTTAATCCTTTTTCCATATAATAAAGGGAATGTAAAACTGATAAGCCCCTAGGGCGGGGCCCAGCGGTCATGCATTGAACAAACTTGGTAGATGACCAGAAGATGATGTTACATGCCAACTATCGAAGCTCTAGCTCTAGGAAATACTTCCCTATATGATGCTATGTTTAAGTGATAAGCCCCTAGGGCGGACCATTTAAGGCCCAAAGGTCATCATTTTATCAAAGATTGACAGGTCCAATAGATGATGCTATATCCCAAGTACCAAAACTCTAGGTCAAATAAATCTTAAGAAGAAGAAGACTTTTGAACCTTTTTTTTAATAATCAAAGCAATGTAAAACTGATAAGCCTCTATGGCTGGGCCATTTAATGCCTAAAGGTCACCATCTTATCAAACTTTAAAGAAGAATTATAGATAATGCTACATACCAAATATCAAAGCTCTAGGTCTTTTAGATCAAGAGAAGTGGATTGACTTTTAAAGATTTTCTCATATAGGCTATATATTACCGATAAGCCCATTTTCAAAGGCCCATAACTCCGTAAAGCCCGAACGTTTTCTTGGCTCATAGCCTAACAAAATTGGTTCAATGAGACAACCCGGTTCATCTCGTAACTATTCTTTCAGGATTCGATAAACTATTTTGAATTAAAGCAATATTTGTACCACCTTCCTGTTAAAAGGGACTCTCTCAGATATTGGGGATTGTTGACAGCTTCAAAACTCTGCTCATAAACATACAGGACAGATAAAGAACATTGAAATTGTAGATATTGCAGGCCGTTTGTAAACAACGATCTTAAAGTTGATGAGTAAAAAGTTGTATTTAAAGATACAATCGTCTCGTGGGTCTACAGATAATTTTTATCGCGCATGCAAGTGGACGTATAATTTCATATCCGTAAAACGAAAATGGGTCAAGAGAGGAGAACGTCAAACTGCAAAAACATTTATATATTGAATCTATCTCAATTTAACCCTTTAAGGTATAGAGATAAGGCTTATCAGTGACACTATAGGTATAAACCATCCGATTATCGAAGACCATTAACGCATACATAATTAGTCACCCTGGGTACCTATTTGCACAGGATTATCTCCGATAATTGTTATTGATTGGGGTGCTGTTAATCAAACCCAAATTAATGCATTTTACATTCATCTAATAGATTTTCTCAAAGGATAAAAGACGACGAGAACAAAATTTCCTTTAAGTTGATGTTTTTTTTCTTTATTTAGTGATAAATTCATATCAGGATTAAGGTGTAGTAAATTAAACAAACAATGAAAATGTATATTATGGTGTGAATTATACAAAATCAAAAGTAATAAAATGACTTATGTGTTCTCC
The DNA here is from genome assembly GCA_947846245.1 of Cerastoderma edule. Taxonomy (NCBI): domain Eukaryota; kingdom Metazoa; phylum Mollusca; class Bivalvia; order Cardiida; family Cardiidae; genus Cerastoderma; species Cerastoderma edule. The sequence goes on from OX401408.1 coordinate 95,866, forward strand.
CTGAGAGATCCCTAATTTGTTTTTCTGTTTTGTCATCAATTGCAGGGAAATTTGTTGCCGAACAATACCATTCATGGCTCGAGATACATACTTTGTCTGCATATTTCTCAACAAAGCTGAATCGTTTTACTTCAATTCCCATTAAAACCGTTTCCAAAATGAAGAAAAGAATGTATTTCAATGCAATATTGCTTTGTAAAGTAGTTAAACCTGGTCCTTCTAATAAATGTAGAACAGTAAAAATCAATTCATTTTGGCAACGAAACATGCTAATATTTCCGTAAAATACGTGACCATGGGTGATGAATTTACCAAAAGCTCGTAGTTGTCAAAGTCGGAGGAATGATCGAATTTGCTTGTCCGTGAATTGGACATATTTATCAACATTTCATCATTAAAAAATTACTGCTCTGAATCTACATTGATGTCTGACTTGCGATCGGAAACACCAAATTGGCTAAATATTTTTAAAAAGCCGTCTTTATAACGTCAATTATTTGACGGCTTGATTTTCAATCACCTTTAAACTTTGAACAATAGCTCCGTGTCACAAACATCCTTTACAGGTCGCGTGCCGTATGCTCTCGTTTTAATTGAATAGTATTTTTAGAAATGTGTTAAGTTACTAAAGAATTGCATGAAATCCTTATCGAGTCTTTACAAATCGGCTTTGTTTTGATCTTTTATGACCGGAAGGCTTCTCATTAATTGGGTTGGTAGTTTGGATTCCCTTCATCTCAATTCGATAGCGTGTCGTGAGACCATTATCAAAAGATTCTCTCTAGAGCAAAAGTTTAAACTTTGACCCTATGATTTTATCATCGGAAATGAAAGAAGACATATTTATTTTAGAGGAAAATAAAATTTGGAGAAAATGACGTGTGTGCAAAGATGTGTTATTAAGAAGAAAAATACAAAATACTCTCACTGTCTTCATTGAATGTTGCAAACTCCATGCAGTATTACTTTCCTTTGGTACCTCCCTTTCGCAAAACTCGTTCTATTTTGGTTGTAACGTTGCGTTAGCAAGACCTGCGAGAAGGAATTTCTCTGTTTATTTTAAACTGGCGTTTCAAAAAAAGATCATACGGATGCGACGGCTTACTACTCATTAAATAACGTAAACACGGGCTTAAAGCAAATTATAAGTAGAGGAATTGAAAACAGTCTTTGGTTTAGTGACAAGAATTGCAAAGATCAATTTATAAACATTTATTACCCCTACCTCTCTGAGAGAGTCTCTTTAATTAACAAGAGTTATACCGAAATTAAGATTTTCTCCCCATCAGTCAAAGGTAGAAAAAGGTCGATACTCAAAAAGAAGACATTGAAATCCCTATCAATTTATATCTAATTGGCACTTGAACGCAGAAAACTCGTTTTTAAATTTGACCATTACAAATATCCTATACTGTCATTACTGTTTATTAAATGTGAATAAAATATCAAAAAGGGCTATTCTCTAATCCCCAGACGTTTTGTGTTTCTAAGTTGATATGTGTTGGTGATATATTGTAGTAAGCAACATAATTTGTAAAATATGTTCCTTGTATCCGTGTTGAAATGTATGTATTTCTATATTTAAATGGTTTTTTTTTCTTGACGAGATATGTTTGTATAAGTAATTGAAATTCTAATCTATTCTATTATATTCATCTCCTTCATCTCCACCTTGTGGTATTACTGCGTATGTTTGTAAATTGTAATGATAAGAGCATTTCTAGGTCAAACTCTGAATAAAGTATTCATAGTCTAATTAATGCAAATATACATTGACATTCTTGATTCCAAATTTCAGTTTAACAAACTTATTTCCAAACACCATTTTCATATTATATGGGTGGGTGTAACGAAACAGAAGGATCTAATACTTAATTCATAACCCCATTTCTGTTCAAGCAATGTATCAAAACTGAAATCTGATTTTTTCAAACTATTTTGGACACAACGAAACGTAACAAATATAAAGGTAATAGCTAATAACTGATATACATCTGTTTAATATTTATAAGATAACAAAGTAGATCTATATATACAATAGAACAGAACAAATGTTAATCACAGAACAGCTGCGTAATCAATATGTAACGCAAAGAGTAGAATCAAAAGATTAAAAACATATCAGTGATGGATTTTGTCATAAAGCCTGTTTAATAAGATATATTTTTTTTAACACATTAATGTGCAACAAAGTTTAAAGGTCTTATCAGCTGTCTTTTACCGCTTTGTTGATCTAATAACTCTAGTACCCTTTCGAAAAACATTCCTAAAACAGAGTTAGTTTGGTGACATAACATCGTCCAAACTCTGAACAAATATGTAGGTATTCTTGTGGTTAAGTGTGTGCTTCGTAATCCGAGGGTCTTGAATTCGAATGATGGGGTTAGCGGGTGTAGCTTGCAACCTACTATCGATCTGCATTAGGTGTGATTGCTGGTTCGGTATCCAGGATGTTAACCTGAGAAGGAATTATTGTAAGCACTTTTTTCAAAGTCTATGTAAGACAACTAGGTTTCGCATCGAGGTGTGTGAATTAGTTGTGTTCGTAATAATATAGAGCCAGCCGGTCATCAAGCAAAAAAAATGCAAACACAACATACATAGGGGAAAATTTCAGTTTGAATGTGCTCTTTAAGTTCTTAGGTTCGTGTTAGGAGGCATTTTTGTATGGGCATCTAGGGACCAAATAATGTATCGATTGACCTCATATTGCTTTTACTCGCCGATTGTCTTCGGTATGGCAAGTTTGAGGTTTTACGATAAATATATGTTTTCTGTATTGACATTGTCTTAGCAAAAGGCAGGGATGCCCTGATTTTGTATGCGATACCATTGAGGCAATTATACTCAGTTCTTACAACTGTCGACCTATGGATGACAAACATGACGCACTTAAACGCACATGGATTATGCAATTGTTTATCACTGTTAAATATACATTACTGACAAACTTTCGTACAAGTGAAGGGTTCATTATCAAACTGGTGTTGGTATGGAAACAAAGTTAACATTTAACTTACCATTGCAATCTTAATCTAAAGAACACAACGGTAAAGTATTACCACAAGTCGTAGGATTTATGGCAATGGCTAGTATTCCGATTCCTGCCAATAGATGTCATGCTTAAGGCAAATATAAACATATAGAATAACTAATCAACTGCACAAATACATTACAATGACATATCAACTGAATAAAAACAAATCAAAACAAAAGTATATACAAATTCATGTTTTAAGGATATGTAAACACAAGCAATTTGTATTCATTGATTGTGTATCAGTCATTTGGCCAGCTTATATACGTAAATTTGATCGTGAACTTAAATGATATTTATTAAATTCTCTTTTTGGTCAAAAATGATAATTAACTTAAGAATTTCAACTAGACATTTAAGTAAGACGAACTCTAAAAATATAACATGTATTGGACTTGTAAATGTGTTCGATAGTGAGAGGGGAAGAACAATGTATACAATGTATTATGATGCAACATCTTTTTCTTATAATTTTCAGTTAATACAACTGTTACTTTTAGTGTAATGAGTCATTCCTACGTCGCGCGAAGACCAATACTTTTTGGCTACATGGTCTATGGATGAAAATGATATTATAGACTTAAATGGATATTTGTTTATACATTACAACTTGATGATACTGTGCATTTCATCATCTAAACAGAATTGCCTTGCGGTGAATGCTTTACCTATTAAGCTTTTCGTCAATGTGTTGTTTAAAAGCTACCTAAGGATATCATCTTATTCAGCTTCATGTGAATCATCTGATTTTTTAAAACGGGGTATAATAAGGACAAAATTGAAGATATGCTACTGAAAAATCCTCACACTTGGTTTCCGACAATAGTTAAGTTTTATCAAACATCATAAAAGAACAATTGTCTATTTTAGCGTGTTCAGTGGCAAACTTTGCTAGAGACAAACACATTCTATGTATCATATTTTTTTTTTGTATTTCACTGCAATTTATAGTTCTTTAATTTCTCCGGAATGTTGAAGCATGATAATATGTAATCTGTGTCATCAATTCAATTAAAGATAAACACGTACCGAGACACAATAGAAACAGCTACAAGTGCATACAGGATAATTCTTAGTTATTTAAATCAAACAGCTAAACTATTAGATTTATAAAACATGCACACTGAAAAGGCACAATGAAGTTCATCTAGAACGTCTCTTTCTAAGGTTGTGTTTCTTCGTCGTCGCTATCCGGTAGAGGCTCGCATTTCTTAGTGAAGTCCACTTGTATATAATCTGTACTGTTTTCCAGACCATGTATTTTCTCTGACCTTTTGTGTCATTTGCGAACTCGAGGTCGGCATATAATAAGCCATCTTTGTTGAGGTTTCGCTGAAATGGGTAAATACATTGTTCAATATTAACCATTTCAAACAAATTATGATGCTATTCATTTCACCAATGCTAATATTCTGACTAAATTGACGTCATCAAAAAGAATTATCATGCCTTTATGCGTTTTCAGTAAGGGTCATTTCTTGTTGCAAATTTGTTTATTTATATTATATATTTGAACAAACATGTAGCTCACTGCTTAGGTCAACCATTGTACATAACGTTTGTGGAAGATCTGTGTAAGTTTGAGATGAAAGCCCATGTATTAGTATATGCATCTATAAATCAACCAACCTATGAACAACAGTGCTTTACTGATTAACTTCGAAAACTAAAAGGACACTTATTCTTTGAATATAGAAGATAGCTCAACATCATCAATTCCGTAGTGTAAGTGGTATTGCTTAATATGTTTCAAGTGACGTTGTTTCGTACGGCATGTAAGGAATATATATAAAGGATGAAAGAGCTATCTTAAATAAAGTATTTTTTGATACACTCTTAATATGACATAGAGGCATAGTAATTGTCTTTTCTTTAATGTTGCGCCCAACAACAATGTATTATTTAAGTACATTAACCAACGAAACATATGAAGCTCCAGTAATGACCCATTTATCGACCGCAAAAAAGAGTGATGTTTAATAGACATGGTCTTTATAAGATTCTAAATATGAATTTATATACAACTGCTCTCATTGGCTCGATTAAAATGTACTGTAAACTTACTCTAGGAAATTTAGAATCGTCCCGATTTTCGTATATGTTTCCATCATCTGCGACGTCGTTTGGACCAGCATTACCATACGAATTTAGTTCGTGAACATTTTCGTAAACGTCAACTCCTGGTTAAAAAAGATACACATAAAGAAAGACATATTTTTTACATATTCATGTTTGTTTTTAAACTTCTATGCAGGTAAACATATTTGGAAACAGTTTTTACTTTGTAAATTATATCGCATACTGGTTTTTTACGGACCGTTATTTCAGGGTTAGATTGCCCGTTGCAATTAAATAGCATATTATTTTGTAATAACCATTTTATTTGTAACACACATGGACTGTTTATGCAAAAAACCTATAGCACAGCTATAGAGAATGTGTAGGTATATATATAGAAAACACAGTCGATCAATGAAAAAAAGTATTTTGTGTTTTTAAGAGGTCCATTGCACGTTTTTCTTATAATTAAATGTGTTCATTCCTGCTTAGACACTATTTTGTTGGGGAATAATGCTGTACTAATAAGCTTATTGTCCGCAAGTCTGGAAATAAATTTATTAAATCATGGTCTCTAGATATTTCTTTCACTATTTTATTTCTTATGAATATTGTTTATTAGTCATCAATGATAACAAACTACGGATGCAGAAGGTACGATGCCAAGGTCGTCAGTCGAAACGTATGCCTGGTTTATTTCCATTCCTTAAAAGTACAATTTATATCGAAGTAATTGTTTTTCTAAAATGTCAATGACATTGGATTCTTTTTTTATTGAAGCTTAGGATAAAAAATAATCTTCTGACATTTTGAACCACTTAAAAGTAAGAGAAATTCTGCCTCAATATACGGATTAGATATATGATTTATGGCTCGGTTAAGTTCTTATTTAAGAAAAGATTAAATGTAATATAACAGTAGCATGTGCTCTCTTATAAATGACGTTGCAGGGTAGCAGTCGATGATTTTGGCAAGTCGAATGTGTAGTTTGTGTAGTTTAATGGATAGGAAATACCGAGAAGCACATTAAAATAACTAATTGCCTGAAGGTTCCTGACATAGTACTAGCATTTTTGTGTTACAAACCATTTACGTCATTTGAATCATTTAGGCACATATTTAAGTAACCTTTCCGCCACCCTTGTATTTTTACTAAAACAAATAAACGTGAGACAAATGAGCCATGGTTTGACAAAAGTTGTATGGAAAAAAGAAGCTGGATTATGATTGTGCTCAAACACATATTTTAGAACGTATGCGATTTAAAAATGCTAAAGAGCACTAGAAATTACTTTAGGGTGCACACAAAGAAAGCAAATTAACGGCGGATAACTTTGCTACATATTTTAAAGCAATAAACGATCCGAGTTCAACTTTTTTTCAACCGGACGAAGACATTTCGAATTTTAACGAAAAATGTTTAAACTGTCAATTACAAGAAATGTTTGAGGAATTGAATATACTTATTACAGGGTACGAAATTTTAAAGGCATGTAGAGGTTTGAAATGTGGTAAATCAGGTGGACCTGATGCACTTATAAACGAATTCTTTAAACATGGTATTAATGATATGTTAGTATATATAGAAAGACTATTTAACACTATTTTAGACACATGTATTTTTACTGAAAGTTGGTCAGAAGGACATATTATTCCTATACATAAAAAGGGGACATAGATAATGTGGGGAATTACAGAGGAATAACGTTATTAAGTGCATTAGGAAAGCTTTTCACTAGAATTCTTAACACCAGATTAAATAGTTGGGCGGACAACTATAATTTATATGTTGAAGCCCAAGCTGGTTTTAGACAACAAATGAGTACGGTTGATATTATTTTTATTCTGCATAATGTTATATCGCACACTCTAAGCGAAAATAAACAGTTATTTGTTGCCTTCATATATTTTAAAAAAGCCTTTATTTTGTTGTTCGTGATATCCTGTGGTTCAAATTACTGAAATATGGTATGAGGTGCAAAGTCCTGATTGTCTTAAAGTCATTGTATTGCAACTTGAGATCGAAAGTTAAGTATAGCGGGCATGTACACTTGGGCTTGCCCAACGTGAATCGGTTTCGCCATTTTTTATTTTTTTTTATTTTGCCATGTATGTAAATGAATTGGCAGAAACTTTTCTCTTGAATGGTTTTAATACAATCAATGTTGATATTGAAATTATGTGTGTTGTTGTACTGTGATGATATTATCCTTTTAGCAAATACAGAGAAAGATTTACAGGAAGGCCTGAATATTTTATACGCCTATTGTCAAAATTGGAAACTTACAGTTAATGTTGAGAAATCAAAAATTATGGTATTTAAAAATAGGGGGTAGACTTTAAAGAGGCATGAGACTTATATACAATAATATTGACATGGAAATTGTTTCACAAATTAATTATTTAGGAATAGAATTCCAAAGCGGTGGCTCTTTTAAAGAAACACACTCTGCATTAGTAGGTCAGGCATTAAAAGCTATTTTTAAGCTTAAAGCATACCTTAATAAAGTCACTAACATCTCCTTAAAACATACTAAGGGCTTATTTGATAAGCTTGTTTTACCAATCTTAACCTACGGAAGCCAAGTGCTGGGCTTCTCAAGAGCGGATAATCTAGAAAGGATACATTTGAAATTGTTTTAGCAACTGATAGGTGTGAGACAGCAAACACAGAACAATCTTATTTATGGCGAACTTTGTAGAACATCTTTAAAAGAGTATATTTTTATTCTAATCATCCAGTATTGGTTAAAGTTAGATCATTACGAACACATAAAATACACTAAGTGTGTCCATAATATGATGTTTAACGATCTAGAAAGGTTTCCACACAGACAATCCTGGTTATTTAAGTGAAAACCATGTTGCAATCACTTGAATTCAATGACGTTTGGTTACAACAAAGTGTTGGAAATAAAAATCACTTTCTTCACATATTTAAACAAAGAATAAATGATCATTTCATACAGCTATGGCAAGAAGAAATTACTAACTCGTCAAGAGCAGACTCTTAAAAATTATATTTGGAATTTGGATTCCATAGTTTTTTTTTTATCTAATGTTAATATAAGAGAATATAGACAGGCACTATGTCAACTACGAACATCCTCCCATAGGCTGGAGATAGAATCAGGACGCTGGCACAAATCCAACGCCAATACCACGGAATGATCGCAAATGTTTATCTTGTAATACTCTAGAAGACGAATTTCATTTTATCCTCGAATATCCTATCTACCTATCATATCAGAAAGAAGTACATAAAGAAATACTACTGGAAACATCCAAATATTGCTAAATTCATAAGCATTATGAAAACGGAAAGTAAAAAAGAACAGAAAAACTTGGCTGTATATGTTTATAAAAGTTTCTAAATAAGAAATAAAACATTTTACAATAATGTCTAATAAGTATTACTGTGTAACTTATTGTTGATTGCCCTATTTCTGTTACCATTTGCCTTGTTTATATTTATGTAAATGCCTATATAATTCTTGTTTTATGTTTAGGTGATTATATGTATTCATACATGTGTGCTTATAGTGCTTATATGTGAATCTATCTAATAGTCGGCAAGTGCATGTATGTGTCTGTGGATATATGTGTATGCATATACATGATCAAATATATGTGTATGCACATGCATAAACAACCATATGTTAATTCTAGTCTTATATATAAGTTTATTCTTCTCCACAAAAGCAATAAGCGACTTACAGGTAGAGTGTTAGCAATTGCTTTTTGTATTGACCTTGTATTAACCAGAACCATGCTAAAAATTGTTGTAGCTTTCATCTTATAAAATACGACAGACAATACATTGCTTGAGTTTTCATTTGGATAGTGAATACTTTAAATGATATTTTGATATATTGCAACTATATCCTACATCTAGGTTTAGCACGATACTGGTTTGTCTCTTAAATGTTTACTTCTTGTGTACTGATGGGCCTATGGCCTTATGTATCAATAAAGTATCTATCTATCTATCTTTTCAAAAAAAATGTACGAATTATTATAATTAATTAGAAGTGCTTACCAGAGTCGTCTTGAACGTTTGCTTCATGTAAACTTTGTCTGCAAATAGATCAATGGGGCCAGGTCATTAGTTAAGGGTATTTTGACAACTAAATCTTATTTTACCAAAGATGAAAACGATGTTTAAGGGATGTATCCTTTCATAATTATTCTAAGATACGGACACCGATCTGACAATCTTAAAATATCGTTAAACTTTCCTGCTTTGCAGTGTAGAAATGAAGGAAATTTGGGTCTTTTGTACCTTTGTATAAACATATTCACACCAATCTTTGTTGTCATCGAGTTTTTAAATCATACTAGAGCGAGCATATTGGTTTATATATCAGATAAAAAGAGCCAATGAAAAATAAAAAGGTAAATGTTAATGAATAGCATTATTGTTTACTCATTAATACTTGTTGTTTAAAAAAGCTGCGTGCAATCATTATCGTATATTTTATAAAAATAATTGTTATGTTGGTATATTTTATATGCAGAGTTATCATAAACTTCATAGGTAATGACCAGGAATAATGCAATTGCGAGTTTATACACATATATTGTACGTATCCTACATGCTACTAGAATGAATATACAAAGCGAAGCTATGCTTGACAACTCGAGATTTCGAACCATGTTATTTGTCACATAACGTTTTCCAGAAGGTAAAAAGGGCTAATGGTAAGCAAAGGGTTAGCTAGTACTTGGGTACTCATTGATTATAGTACACTTCCATGTGTATTTTTTGTGGTTTAAATGTTTATTGTATAAAGCGAACGAGTTGTGACTGTTGGGATTTTGGTGTATCTTGAGAACATGTGGAATTGTATGCTATGTATATTGTTAGTGGCTATATAAAGGGAGTAGGCTGAGCTATATGTGGCCAGTCATAGAAAAGCCTGGTGTACGTGAGAGCTTATTGGATTGTGTGAGCGGGAGGTAGAGTTTTCTGGGGTAAGTGTTGAGTTTAACTTGTATATTTTTGAGGACTTTTGAAATGCAGGGGCCGATGGCTATCGTTCGGTGATTATAGCGTCTGTCCCTGCATGTGTCTAAAGGTGACCGGTTGAATTTGTGTTGTGTATTGTAAGTTATGTACCTTTGACTGTGTTGGAATGCAAGGACAGATGACTGTTTGGCGACGGGGTATCTTTCATTGCATTCGTGTTATTGCATTATTGTACATATGATTCATTGATATTGTCACGAAGATAGTGTTGACTTCAAACGGATATCGTTCAAGTTTGTTTTGTTTGAACATACTGTTTAACTGAGGGTTGATTAACAAATAATGGAATTGTTGAACATTGTACTATCGAATAATGTATATTCTTAAAGCGTTGTTATATGGTTTAATATTGAACGACGTACTTAGTTTCGAATTAGAAAACTTAGAATTGATGTTTATCTAATAGGTTGTTGGTCGGTACTGAGTGGAGTGATCGAAAGGGAATAATTGGGAACTAAATTGTTAGAGCGCAGTGGCAAAATGGATGTATAACGGGGGGACGTGCAGGTACTAGTGGCTGGCGGGTATTAGACTGGTGCAGTGTACTGGCACAGTGCAGAAGGTCGGCCGACATATCACTACGATAGGGACGTATACCTGAGGGAGCGTCGTGTAGGACAGGGTGGGCGGCCATATCTTGATACCAGCCGCTAGGTCGGGCCTGCGTGGGCCTACTGGACAGAGATACACCGTGGTGATCTCAGGGACGATAGAACTGTAGGTGTGTACATGGTGAGGGGGTAGACTCGGAGGTCTTAGGGTAAACTGAAACTGGCAAGGAGATACACCGTGCTGATCTCAGGGACAATAGAACTGTAGGTGTGTATATGGTGAGGGGGTAGACTCGTCGGTCTTAGGGTAAACTGAAACTGTCAAGGAGATACACCGTGGTGATCTCAGGGACAATAGAACTGTAGGTGTGTACATGGTTAGGGGGTAGACTCGGAGGTCTTAGGGTAAATTGAAACTGGCAAGTATTACGATTAATATAATAAACTTGCAGTGCTGTGGAACAATGCGCGCAAATACTGGAACATAGAGAACAATCAACAAAAACATTGGATCATTAGTTAGTCTGATTAGTCTGTGATAGGGTTTATGTGTTTATAACTGATTTTAACTAATTGTAATAAAGTTTATAAACTCAACAACTCTTCCTTTTGGTTTATATCCGAACTAAAGCCCGGCCGTCTTGTGACATTATTAAACATGAAATCAAAATTTGGCAATATTAAGATCCTATGAAGTCATCTCAATTCAATCAAACGTACTTCTGACAAACACATGTGTTGGCTCGTTATTAACATGAAATCACAGAATTTGTTGCAAAGTTTGAATAAGGTTGTGTTGTAAATAAAATACGACTCAATATACTTACCTACTCTGCTCTGTGTCATTATCTGAAACATCAACTACATTGAACGGTGGTTTTAAGCGACATTATTTTCCTACTCAATGTACCGTGGTCTTAAGCCACATTATTTTCTAGTCAATGTACGGAGGTCTTGAGCAACATTATTTCCTAGTCAATATACGGTGGTCTTAAGCGACATTATTTCCTAGTTAATGTTCGTTTGTTTTAAGCGACATTATTTCCTATTCAATGTACAGTGGTCTTAAGCGACATTATTTCCTAGACAATGTACGGTGGTCTTAAGCGACAAGATTTCCTAGTCAATGAACGGTGGTCTTAAGCGACAAGATTTTCTAGTCAATGAACGGTGGTCTTAAGCAACATGATTTCCTAGTCAATGAACGGTGGTCTTAAGCAACATTATTTCCTAGTCAATGTACGTTGGTCTTAAGCGACATGATCTCGTAGTCAATGTATGGTGGTCTTAAGCGACATGATTTCCTAGTCAATGTAAGGTGGTCTTTTGCGACATTATTCTAGTCAATGTACATTTGCCTTGATGGACATTTTTTCCTATTCAATGTAAGGTTGTTTTAAGTGACATGATTTCCAAGTCAATGTAATGTGGTCTATAGCGACATGATTTCCTAGTCAATGTCCTGTGGTCTATAGCGATATGATTTCCTAGTCAATGTATGGTGGTCTTAAGAGACATTATTTCTTAGTTAATGTATAATGGTCTTAAGCGACATGATTTTGTAGTCAATGTATGGTGGTTTTAAGCGACATTATTTCCAAGTCAATGTAAGTTGGTCTTAAACGAGATGATTTCCTAGTCAATGTACTGTGGTCTATAGCGATATGATTTCCTAGTCAATGTATAGGGGTCTTAAGCGACATTATTTCCTATTCAAGGTACGGTGGTCTTAAGCGACATTATTTCCTAGTCAATGTAAGGTGGTCTTAAGCGACATTATTTCCTAGTCAATGTAAGGTGGTCTGAACCGACATTATTTTCTAGTCAATGTACCGTGGTCTTAAGCGACATTATTTCCTAGTCAATGTACGGTGGTCTTAAGCGACATTATTTCCTAGGCAATGTACGGTGGTCTTAAGCGACATGATTTCATAGTCAATGTACGGTGGTCTTAAGCGACATTATTTCCTATTCAAAGTACGGTGGTCTTAAGCGACATTATTTCCTAGTCAATGTAGGGAGGTCTTGAGCAACATTATTTCCCAGTCAATATACGGTGGTCTTAAGCGACATGATTTCATAGTCAATGTACGGTGGTCTTAGGCGACATTATTTCCTAGCCAATCTACGGTGTTCTTAAGCGACATTATTTCCTAGTCAATGCAAGACGGTCTTAAGCGACATTCTATCCTAGTCAATATAATGTGGTCTTAAGCGACATTTTTTCCTAGTCAATTTAGGTTGGTCTCAAGCGACATTCTTTGCTAGTAAATGTACAGTGGTCTTAAATTACATTATTTCCTAGTCAATGTTAAGTTGTCTTAAGCAACATTATTTTCCAGTCAATGTACGGTGGTCTTAAGCGACATGATTTCCTAGTCAATGTAAGGTGGTCTTTTGCGACATTATTTCCTAGTCAATGTACATTGGTCTTAATGGACATTATTTCCTATTCAATATACGGTTGTTTTAAGTGACATGATTTCCTGGTCAATATAAGGTGGTCTATAGCGATATGATTTCCTAGTCAATGTACCCTAGTCTTAAGCGACATTATTTCCTAGTCAATGTACGGTAGTTTTAGGCCACATTATTTCCTAGTCATTGAACGGTGGTCTTAAGCGACATTATTTCCTAGTCAATGTACGGTGGTCTTAAGCGACATTATTTCCTAGTCAATGTACTGTGGTCTATAGCGATATAATTTCCTAGTCAATGTACCGTGGTCTTAGGCGACATTATTTCTTAGTCAATGTACCATGGTTAATAGCGATATGATTTCCTAGTCAATATACCGTGGTCTTAAGCGACACTCTCTAGTCAATGTTCGATCGTTTAGTCAATAATATTTCTAATATAATAATCGAAGTTTTTTATTATTTTCTAGCCAATGGTCGGTGTGACTTATTGATATTATGTCCAAGCCAGTGGCTGCATATTATATCTTTCTTTAAACAAATTACCGTACTCCTACACTCAGGAGCTTAGGATAAGGGCTCATTTATTTCAGACGCATGTGTAGTTCAAATCATAATATTACTTCACTCGTGCATGCACTTTTTTTACAATAATCCTGGGAAGAATTGCAAGCAGGAAAACACTATTCAAATGTTTATTTTTAAAGACATACGCATACTTCATTCCTGACCAGAGTAAATAAGACGATACTTTATCCTTGGCCGATTCAAAATGAGGAATATGAAAAAATTCAAACTATAACGTTTGAAACACACCTATCTTTTATCTGTCCAATCCTCTTTGAAAACTACTATGATGATAAACGTATGACCGATTAATACACGGATGATTCTTATAATCAAGATTGCACATTTTCAATAGGAGCAGATCCCCCTAAATATTAATATAAAACATTTTGGATTTATATCATTTGTATCAATTGCTCACATTTATATATATGGATAATTAGCAATTCTTATATTCTTGGTTGGCAAACAACCTGCGGATTAAGGTGGAAAGTAAAACCGACGTATTTTAAGGCGTCATCCACCTCAATCACAAGGTTAAAAAAGGCCAATAAGACATGAGCCATGAATCGTCATTATGTTGATGCTTGTGCACACAGGAACAATATCAATCATGATTTATCAAGTCCAAATTAGTTCAAATTACCTTCTTGTATGTTTCTATAAATGCAAAAACCTAAGCAAAACATTACGAATAAACACGTAACCAGAAGATAAGCCAGAACTCAGAACATTCATTAGGGACCTCTAAAGGACGTCTATGAAGAAGGAAACAGTGTAGGGGACATTGTTCCCCCCACTGACGAAAACCGACAGCAGATCGAAATAATTTTGAGTAATGTTGATAGATGACTTACAGTCATACTAGCGCTTATTTACACTAAGTCCCCTTTCCTTTTCAGAGGAATTGCGACGGCTGCAAGCTCGCCTGATGCTTTTAAAAGAGTAAATACGATAAGTTTCATTTATAATTAGCGATAAAACAGTCTTACCCGAGTGTTTACGGTAACGCCTTCGATCCAGCATAAAAACGACCAATGCAACTGCAACCACCACAGCAGCAGCTACTCCTCCAACTATTGCTGGTACCAGATTGTTACCAGTAGGGGCATCACGATCTACAAAGTTTCAGTAATATGATCTATTACAAGTAAAACTACTTCTATTACGAGGCACGTCATTGTATCTGGTCGGTTATTTCTAAACATCGTAAGTTTTGTATTATATATTATACTTATGGATCAAAAAGGTTTCTTGAACTATGGTCAGAATTACTACATTATTTACAGAAAAATGTTTTAAAATATTGTGGTAAAATCAAGTTCATCCTGCAAGGTGGTTTGTAGCATTTGACAACAACTTCATGATAAGATAAGATCCTTTTTCAACAAAGCCTCGTCAAACAGAAAGCCTCTTTATCCGTCTTTAAGCTTGAATGGAAACTCGGGTATTTGATATGGTATTAGATATAAAATACCTGGACTCAACTCCGTTGTTACATTAAACACTCTTGTGTTAGTACTGTTTCCCATCTCATTGCGTGACATCAAACGCATGAAGTACAAAGTACCGCTCTGAAGGTTGGAGACTGTCCCATTAACTCTTCTCATCGTCAGACCCCCTTGGATTTCTACCTTATTCTTTGGGAGCCAGGCTTGACCATCGGTACTGTATTCAATCAGGAATTTGCATGTAAAGATCAGTAAATATCATATAACGTGATAAGTTTATACCTTGACTTAACTCCGTTGTTACACTGAACACTCTTGTGTAGTTGCTGTTTCCCTTCTCATTGCGTGACATCAAACGCATGAAGTACATAGTACCACTCTGAAGGTTGGAGACTGTCCCATTAACTCTTCTCAGGGTCAGACCCCCTTGGATCTGCACCGTATTCTTTGGGAGCCAGCCTTGACCATCGGTACTGTATTCAATCACGAATGTTTGGTTGAAGCCTCCGTGGAATCCTGGCACCCACGATAGAGTCACAGAATTACTTTGAGTCTCGACGGTTGTCTCTTCCGTGGGAATCTGGGGTGGAACTAAGTATAGAATTGTATTAATTGGCAATGGTGGTCATAGTGAAAATAAAAAGAGAAAGACAAGTAAGGAAGGTATTAAAAAAATACATAAACATTCTTAATTCAATTCAAACGATGGTCTTAGGTTATATACAATTATCAATTGCGAATCAACTTTGAAGTGGTTTACTGTTCAATAAATCAAACAATCAATATTGTTTTTCAATATTGTCACATGTATTTTAATGGCCTACATGTAGTTGTTCAGGTCGCAGTTCTGTGACTAGGGGTCTTCGGTCGCTACCTTTGCATGGGTCTTTTTTTATTAGACTGGTACGGTGGTTATACTGTGAAAATAGTGTGCTTCTATATGAAAACATATACATGTAATACCATTGAAGCTAGTGTGTGATTATAATGTGTATGCGGTGTACTACTGTATATATAGCATGTATTTGTATGGTTATCATATTCTTCAGAAATACCCGTTTGAATGTTTGGGCCGAATGATTTTAATCTAAAATCAATAAATGCGTACATGTCGAAACTGATTAGCGGGATTTTTTTTTATATCAAGTTATTTCACTTGAAATAAGCTAATTCGTTGAACTCATGAAAGTAGGTTTGTTTTTAATAAGACTATATGATATGCATTCGCATTATCATTACAAATAGTTTCATCAAGAAATATTAGACACATAGTCGGGGCTATTGTATTTTATGATTTACTTCCTTGGAAGATAATCAAGCCCAAATCGATAATGGACCATCATTTAAAGTCTGCGACATTAATACCTCGACTACAGAGGCCACTCAGAGTTATCTTGTCCATGACTATTTGTACTGCCTTTTCTTGTGTGTAATGACAAAGTACAATAACAGCATGTATACTTTTTAAACACAATGCATACGACATTAAATAATTTTCCGTGTTAATAGTTCGTTCAGAATTTAACACTTAGCCTTTCGTGTCAACAGATTTAAATTATTTATTGGTATGATCAACATAAATTTGGAAGAGGCAAACTCGAACAAACGATGTTGGACAAGGCAATGACAGTAACAACTCGGTCGAGACATCGTTGGAAAAAACATTCAAGTTTTCAAGTTTTATTTCAAAATACATAAGACAAAGTGTCTATCATGTAAATGCATATACATTACAAAAAATACAATGTTCCTGGTCAATGGAAAATACATTGGAATATGAGGAAAGAAAGGTGAGGAAAGGAAGAGAGGGGAGAGGAGGAAAGTGACGACATTAATACATAGCAAAGAAAAAAATATTAATGTACAGTCATTCCAATAAACTTGTTCTCTTATCAAAGCTTTTAAATAAGAAGATACTTAATTTCGTCTGAACGCGTTTATTTGTATTTGTTAGTAACTCGGAGAACTTATGGAAATTTGGTCTGCGCCAGTAATATTTTTGTATGTATAATTTTCTAAAACTGTCATAGATAGAACATTCTAATAAAAAATGAAATTCATCTTCAACTATGTTTGAATTACAAAGTTTACATTTCCTATCTTGACGTGGAACCGGATTTGGTTTTGTCCAGCGTCCAGTTTCAATCTCTAATCTGTGACCAGATAATCTAAATTTTGTGAGCGCCCTTTTATAATTTCTTTTAATAGGATTATCCAGATAGCCTTGAAATGTAAAAGAACGTATAATATTGTAGGTTGTTGCTCTAGAACTTATATTTAACTCATTTTCCCATTTCTGTATAAAATTATCTCTAACCCTTTCTTTAAATATGTTCATAAAATTGTTAATATTCTCAACTCCTTGATTTATCCACACATGACTAAAACCAGAATGATCTAAAAGAATTTTAACTTTAGACGCCCAATTTATCGTATTTTCATTTATGCCTTTATCATAAAGCATTTGTTTGTAAATAGATTTTATGTATTTCCGGTCGTCTGCTCTTGTGATTTTCAACCAGAATTTTATTATTTGAGAAAATCGTTGTATTTTTAAAGGTACTCTTCCGAGTTCACCGTAAATAAAATTGTTCGGGGTTTGAGTTTTTACATTTAAGATTTGTTTGCAGAATCGCATATGTATTTTTTCTAGACAATCTGCATCGCAGAACCCCCAGACTTCCCCTCCATAATTTAAAATCGGTAATATTAACTTGTCAAAAAGGTCTAGATTATGTTTTACCGATATATCATTAAATGTAGTTAAGTATTGCTTAAGTGCAAACGATGCTTTTAATGCTTGACCTGCTAAGCTTTCGAAAGTATTTTGAAAGGAACCGCCTGGAGAAAACGTTATACCTAAGTATGTGAATCGCTTCACTATTTCTAAAGGTTTTCCATTATATTTAAAAGATACATTTCGTCCTATTTGTCCACCTTTTCTAAAAATCATTACTTTAGTTGTATCTTCATTTACTGTTAGTTTCCATTTATCGCAATAACTCTTTAGTGTGTCTAGACCATCTTGTAATCCTAATTCTGTCTCTGAAAATAAAACAATGTCATCTGCATATAACAAAATGAATAACTTGATCATTTCTAGATCAATACCTGTAAAATCATTTAAAGACATATATTCTTCTAAGTCATTTACGTACATAGAAAAAATAAAAGGCGACATACAGTCTCCTTGTGGCGCGCCCAAAAAACAGCTAAAACTTTCACTAAGTTCGTTTTGATATTTAACCCTTGACTTAATGTTTAAGTATAAAGACTTTATGGTGTCAAGCATTTTTCCCGATATACCATATTGTATAAGTTTATAAAATATATTTTCTTTTACAAGAAGATCGAAAGCCTTTGTAAAATCAATAAAACACGCATAGATTTTCTTATTTTCATTTATAAATTTGTTTATCAACCCATGAACTACGAATATATTGTCTACCGTACTCATATTTTTACGAAAACCGGCTTGTGCCTCTACGTAAACGTGATAATCCTCTGCCCATTTGTTTAACCTATTATTCAAAATTCTCGTTAATAATTTACCAAACGTACTTAATAAAGTTATACCTCTATAGTTTTCTGCCTTATTCGAATCACCTTTTTTAAATAAAGGAACAATATATCCTTCTGTCCATTTAGAGGGGAAATAACCCATATTAAACTTTTTATTAAACATCGAAGTTAAATATGGCTCTAGGTACTCGATGCCATATTTGAAAAAATCATTTATGACATAATCTGGTCCACCAGAACGGTCATTTTTCAAATCTTTGCAAGCTTTAAATATTTCCTGTGGAATAATATCGACATTCAATTCATCAAACATAATCTGTAAATCGCCATCTATTACTCTTGAATTAAATAACAAAACGTCTTCATCTGGTTGGAAAAAAGTTGACTCTGGATTGTTGACAGCCTTAACCCTTTAAGGTATAGAGATAAGGCTTATCAATGACACTATAGGTATAAACCATCCGATTATCGAAGACCATTAACGCATACATAATTAGTCACCCTGGGTACCTATTTGCACTATCTCCGATAATTGTTATTGATTGGGGTACTGTTAATCAAACCCAAATTAATGCATTTTACATTCATCTAATATATTTTCTCAAAGAATAAAAGACGACGAGAACAAAATTTCCTTTAAGTTGATGTTTTTTTTCTTTATTTAGTGATACATTCATATCAGGATTAAGTTGTAGAAAATTGAACAAACAATGAAAATGTATATTACGGCGTGAATTATACAAAATCAAAAGTAATAATATGACTTATGTGTTCTCCCTGAGAGATCCCTAATTCATTTTTCTGTTTTGTCATCAATTGCTGGGAATTTTGTTGCCGAAAAATACCATTCATGACTCGAGATACATACTTTGCCTTTGCATATTTCTCAACAAAGCTGAATCGTTTTACTTCAATTCCCATTCAAACCGTTTCCAAAATGAAGAAAAGAATGTTTTTCAACGCAATATTGCTTTGTAAAGAAGTTAAACCTGGTCCTTCTAATAAATGTAAAACAGTAAAAATCAACTCATTTTGGCAACGAAACATGCTAATATTTCCGTAAAATACGTGTCCATGGGTGATGAATTTACCAAAAGCTCGTAGTTGTAGTCAAAGTCGGAGGAATGATCTAATTTGCTTGTGCGTGAATTGGTAATATTTATCAACATTTCATCATCTTCAGGCTTAAAAAAAAAACGATCAAATTACTGCTCTGAATCTACATTGATGTCTGACTTGCGATCGGAAACACCAAATTGGCTAAATATTTTAAAAAGGCCATCTTTATAACGTCAATTATTTGACGGCTCGATTTTCAATCGCCTTTAAACTTTGAACAATAGCTCCGTGTCATAAACATCCTTTACAGGTCGCGTGCCGTATGCTCTCGTTTTAATTGGATAGTATTTTTAGAAATGTGTTAAGTTACTAAAGAATTGCATGAAATCCTTATCGAGTCTTTACAAATCGGCAGTGTTTTGATCTTTTATGACCGGAAGACTTCTCATTAATTGGATTGGTAATTTGGATTCCCTTCATCTCAATTTGATAGCGTTATTTCCATAAGCGTGTCGTGAGACCATTATCAAAAGATTCCCTCTAGAGCAAAAGTTTAAACTTTGACCCTATAATTTTATCATCGGAAATGAAAGAAGACATATTTATTTAAGAGGAAAATAAATTTTGGAGAAAATGACGTGTGTGCAAAGATGTGTTATTAAGAGCTAAAGTTGAATCAATTTTTCAGCTGTCAAAAAGCGTTCTATGCGGTAATCGATAGAACGTCAAAATAGGTTTTATACGGTAATAGGTATAACGGCGAAAAGGGTTTTATACGGTAATCGATAAGGCGGCGAACGGCGCTATATACCGTAAAGGGTTAAAGTACTGCTCAAAAGAAGATATTTTTATATTACTTTTCGGTTGTGACTTACCGTTTGTATAAGCTGATTTTAATAAATTCCAATACTCTTTTGCATTTTTGTTTTTCAACGACTCTAATTTTTTTGTAATATTATGATTGTGAGACATCTTTTTATTTTTAATGGTGTTTTTGTGCATCCTTCTAGCATTAATCAGTGATTCCCTGTTTGAATATGAATCGTTACTTCTGTATTGATTTAATGTTTTAAAAAAAACTGTGATCGCGTTTTACGGCATTCTTGATCAAACCATGGTGGACTCTTTTTCTTGTCACAATGTTTACTATTCCCTTTCTGTTTTAAATACTTTTTACAAAAAGGAGAACACATGTTATCTATAAACGTATAGAATGTATTTAAGTTGTTATCTAGGTCGGATTCTGTACTAATATTACTGATTCCTTCTACCATCTGTTCTATTTTTAATCTACTATTATTCGAATTTAGATTCTCAATGAACTGTTTTTCAATGTTTTTATCCGATGTATAAACGAACCTCGGATATTCCTGACTGTGAGAACAATGTTCACGGTCAAATTTACTACAATTACTACAAGTACAGTTATCAGTTCTATTATTAGACTGTAAAGAAAACACTACTGAACAGTGGTCCGATAAAATATTTGCCGGATTTACTGAAAATTTTGTAAATGCGGGAAATAGTGACGGGTCACATAAAATATAGTCAACAACACTACGACCCTGTTTAGTTATACATGTATACTGACCTATAGCGCTATCTTGCGCAACTCGACCATTTGCTATTCTTAGGCCCGTCGCCTTACAAAAATTTAAAAGCAGTTTACCATTATCATTAACAAATGAATCACGGCTCGTGCGTTTAAGAGCAATATCAAAATTATAGTCGTCTGGCATTATATTCATTTTATACAATGAATCATTGTCGATGTAATCATTTTTTGATCCAACACGACTATTCAAATCTCCACATATGATAAATTGACAGCGATTGTCATACTTATGATTAAAATCCAAAATATCCTCGAGAATGCAATCATAAGTATTAGGACCATCGCCTGAATCCCTGCTACTACCTGTTGGAGGAATATATGTTAAGCACAAAAAAATATCATTTTCCGAGTGGTATAGGGTTTTGTTGATTCTTAGCCATAAAGTATTGTCAGAGCTTGTTTTCAAAAATAAGACACCCCGCGATATTTTGTCCGAGACGTATGCAATAATTCCCCCACTGTCTCGTTTAGCTTTTTTGTTTTTTGTTTTTCTGTGGAGAGCAAAATGCTTGAACCCTTTAACACTATAGTCAATATCATCATTTAGCCATGTCTCTGTTAGTAATAGAATGTCGTTTTGTTGAAAAAGTATGTTCAGTTCAGTACATTCAAACTTGTTATATGTTGTTAGTTCACTGTCCCCCAATATGTCCTATTTCTGAGTGGCTCGACTGGGGGTCGGCAGCCCCTCTTCATTACTAATTACCACTGATTGCGGGAACATGCCGGCCTGTTGTTCCGCCTCCACGGGAGAGGGGATAACATGTGTCCGAGATGTTCCGGGATCCCCAAGCCGTGGATCCCCGTCAAGCGAAACCCGTACCTCTAGAGAAGGAGGACGACTTCCGCCGGACGGCCGCGATATCTCATCGCTATTCAGCGAGTTTCCACCCATCTCATGTCGGCTATTCTCTGAGAACACCCGGTCAGGAGACGGCTGAGAACCGCTCGTGCTGCATGCAGTTGTAGGTTTTCCCCTGATACTATTTCCCATTAACAATAGAAAGTAGAAGCAATCTTGGGCGAGACAATATTGAACGCTTCATTGGAAGGACCGCTTTAAAAGACTTGAATGGACATTAATTATCGTGGGGGAAGAACATGGGTGGGTAGCATCTATTCGTCTCTCCTTTTGTTGATATATCCAAGGAAAGACCGTCTTCTTTTCGTTTTAACGTATAAAACAAAGGAATGAGGGTTCATATAGAAACATTATAGAAGCATTATAGACTATACATTATCCGTAGCCAACCCCGTTGAGGATTTTTATATATTTCTTTATTTTTCTGATGAACCAAAGAATGGACCATTTTCTTTTTCGTTTCAACCTATAAAACAGAATGAGAATAAAATGAGAATGGGGGTTCATAAAGAAACCGGTACCATCTGTTCGTACATTAGCCGGTGCCAAATATTACAGCTTTATAGGCTATTCGTATATTATCCGTAGTCACCACCGTGAGGATTTTTATATATTTCTTTTATTTACAGACATTTAATATGACAATAAAACTAAGCATTCACGGATTTTTATTTTTTTGATGAATTACATTTCGGAAAAGAACATAATCTCTTATAAATCAGACAAAAGACTATATTTTCATCATCGTGTTTACAATGAGGACACGCATGCGGCCAACTTGTTTTCTTTGGTGTGGATTGAATAAAATGTTATGAGACAAGACAAAATACATCGTCATACAAAATAGTTCATATTGTTCCGTGATACACGTCATTTTAATGAATTATTCATCTTTTTCTTTACATTATTTTTTTCCCGGTCCATCTTCATTTTTTTCTTTGTTTACAAACGTATAGAAACGCAAGATTGCACGCATAGAAGCAGTTTTGATTTGTCACCGTGAATGACATTAATATATATAGAATTTTAAATTTTGGGTATGAAAGAACACATTACCTTCCGGGATGACTTCTACGGCACGTTCGGGATATCCAATGCTGTTGCTGATTTTTATATTTAAGACGCCAAACTGGTCCACAGAACTGATATTGAACGAAATATGGGCTAATGTCCCGGAAGTCTGTATTGTTGTATCAAACAAAGGCAGATTAACCTCTCCGTCCATGAAAACAGCTGAACAGGCGTGTGTGATGTTACCAATGGAGCAAGCCACGCTGTTGTCTTTGACATTGGAGTAAAATGCAATGGTAGCAGTTGATTTCTGATCTAATCGTCCGGTAACCTTAAAGTTTCCATCAGCTGTTATTATTCGATAAGCTGCAATTAAAGAAGGAGCATCTAAACAACTATTAATCGTTACGACATAAACATGTTCATATACTTTTTCTTTCACATTCATATTATAATTAGAACAATTTCTCGAAATTTATATCTTATATTTCTTAAGATCAATGAGTCCTTTACTGCATCTTAGGAAAGAATTTGTTTCCATAGTTTTATCGTAACAAACTTCTGTAAAGATTTGATAATTGAATTGATAGGCAAGTCATAAAATTAAACTATCATGCTACAGGCTGATGTCTTTAACTACCATTGGGGATAGAATAAACATTGGCTTACATAGAACCAAGGTTCAAACTCATTACATCCTCTACGTCACACTTACCATTGCCAAAGTGTACGAACTCGACTGTATGAATTCCGGAAGTCGGTGATGATTAGGTATACAGTTTCACTAATAGGCATACACAAATGTTTATCTGTTGTCAGACCAAGTGTAAATAAAGAGGAGTTTTACTGTTTTAAAGTGAAAGGTAAGTGTTCTTTGCATCTTATATACTCTAGCAATATTAAACGGATTCAGATCTTTATCAAGTTTAAATCTTTGACTTCATTCACTACTTAAAACATGCCAATTGCTGGGTACATTGAATTTCGATATGAATCACCATATCGTCCAAATCTGGGGCAATAATTCAAAATTTTGAAGCGGCAATTCTTCGAAGTTATGAATTTGTTATATAAAAATACCAGCCTTTAGTCTCATTGGTTTATATATCTTTGAAAGCAGGATGTTTTTATGTATAGCATACGCTGTTTGTACTGTATGTTTAGTCGTGAACTACGGTATGCCGAATCGAAAACAAAAATCTGACTGCATGCCAAATCGCAATTATTCTGTATGCCTAATAAACAAATTCTCATTCTAGTTTTTCCATTTCAGAGTATTATGGGCGAGTGACAATTCTATTACCACAGCCTTTCTTCATTTGAGTAGATAATTAGTCACGGAGTCAGCCGACCATCTTGAAGACGTTCTCAAAGTAAAGGTGAAGACACACGCAGGTGTAGACATATACTTCTTAAATAAACAAATATCTAAATTAATTCTTATTGTATTCTTTTAATCATTTATTGTTTGCATATGTTGATATATGATAAGTTAAAAACGCTTATAAAGGGTACGTGATTTATTTTGATATTCTATTCATTGTCTATCATCAAACGAATTTAATCTTCAATCTTAGAAATCATCTAACAACCAAATATAAGACCCTTTTAATTCATATTAGCCGGCATCATTCGTGAATTATTTATAAGCTTTCTCCTATAGAAGAGGTCCTGACAAAAAAATCGTAATAGCGAAGCATCTTAACACCAATTGTCACAAAGTTCGTCAATCTTTTCACCATGATAACCACCTTAAAATGTACTATAACATCCCGTTTGTGTAGGGCGACACTATATCGGGATGCATCCATTACTAAACTCTTGACTAATAACATGCAAAGAACGTCCTGTTAATTTAACAACTTGATTTCGTTCCTCTTTAGAGAGGATTTTGCATTTTGTGGCCAACTTAGTAGCGAAGGATTAACGAAAAAAGAAAATCTGCATCATTTTGGAGGCGTAAAGATGTAATTTGTGAAACATGTAATTAAAACTCTAATTTACTAATAAAAACAATTCTACTTATCTATAAAACAAATTAAACATATTAAACAAATTATCTTCACAAACATCTAAAGTTTTGAGCATATTAGGCATCAAATGCATTCCCATGAATTACCGTGTACAAACTATGGCGTAGCATATACAATTTTCGACCGTATGTTAATATAGACTGACGGTACTCCTACTTTGAAGGTCAGGTAGAGGCATTGTGAAAATTAATACAATCAAAGCTTTAGAGAACAAATGCCATTTTAAAATCAAGTTTCATATTATAAGAACCTTTCGTGGATTGGAATTTTAATATGCCATTAATATGAATAAAGAACGAAATCAGTGATATTCATTTTGTAATCATCAAAGGCTCATGAAAGGAAACTAATTCTATATCAAACTATATTATTTTGTAAACCTTTGGGCAGATTATAATAGTTATCACCAAAAAAACATCAACACAACTTAAACATAAAAGCAAACGAGAAATAGCGCAGATTAGCCAGCTCAATAATTCGGATTGCCTGATTCTTCACCTCTGATCAGGCGCCGTGATACCCAGATTTCTAAATCGACCGATCAGAATTCGTTATTTCAAATATGTTAATAAACAGATTGTTGATAAACATGATTGAATTGAAGTCAATTTTATTTTATCGCCCTGTGAATGGAGGACTAAAAACAACACGTCGAGAAATTGGCAAAATAGTGAACTACGCGGATTTTCCTGCGATGTGAATGCAGTTTTCTAGTCAGCAATTGATATCAACTGATCAGGAAGTAAAAACTTTCTCTCGAATGGTTCCTGAAGCTATATTTTTCCAGTATTATTCAAGCACGTAACATTGAGTAGTAAATTGTCCATGGTGATTTCAACTGTATCACCTGTTGCAAACGTTTTTCATTGGTTTTCGCGACAAGGTTTTGTCCTTGTTTTTCTATATTTGGCGTTATCTGCCTCTAGAAAATGGCAGAAAATATATCAAATGATATTGTTGACGCTAGAAAATATGTAGAATCCGTCATGAACAATCTGCGCTCTGAGGACGTTACTCAAACTGGAGATTCGATAATAGAAACAAATCTCAGAAAGGGACAAAGAAGTTTTTCATAAACTTGGAGCTCAGAAATTAGTAAGAAGTGTTGGAATACCACCAATGTGCAAGACGATTCTAGTTCAAACAGACTTATAGCAGAGGCTAGAAGGTCACTGTGCGGTTCTACACCAGAGTCTAAAGCTAGCAAAACTAGAAACCAAGGTAATAATAAACAGTACATGAACAATGATTGTGAAATCATCGGTGCTGGTCAGATCTATGAATCGGAACCTCAAAACAGTCGTAGATACTTGTCGTGACAACGGGTGTTAAATCTCATTCCATGGTAACAGAGTTGTCAACAGGGGGTCCACAGCAGATGGTAGGTCAGATTAGCGGCCTGTGAATTCTTTCCAGCGCGTGAGCAGGGGTCGAAACTCAAGAACCCTCCGTGACCATGACACATACTCTAATCGCGTTCGTACAAGCAATGGTAATAACTACAGCAATGACAATCGTGATTCTTTTTCAGCGCTACAACACTCCGGGAATGATAGTAACCACCGAAATGACAGGCATGATTCAAATTCTAATTCATTTAAGGAAGGTGTGAACAATAATGATGATAGACATAGTTTATTTTCAGGCAGAAATCATTACAACATCAACAAGAACAATAACAACAACACCATACGTGGTGGTTTCAATAGGGAACACAGATAGGTTTTAGCAGGTTTTTGGAACACTCGTGGGTGGAAATCCAACCATTCTTCAGATAATTATCTACTAAGAGCGAAATGTTTGAATTTCTTAGACCATGATATCACTGGAATAGCCGAGACTCATATATTTGTTCCAGATTCCAAAGGTTTACATGGGTACACTTTTTTTGGTCATAATAGGAGAAATATACACAGAAATACCAAGCATGGTTCAGGGGGGGGGGTCTTTTGAAAAATACACTTTTGCTTGTGTATGATGTACCTGTTTTAAATGATTCTCATGAGGGTATTCTATGTTTGCAATTAATACATAAAATAGATGGGTCTCTCCTTTTCCCATGTGTCTGTTATTTACCTCCTGCGAACTCATGTCGCTATTTAGATGTGAATCTGTTCTTTGATGTTTTATTAGAAAATAGGTATGACTATCAAAACAAATAGCCGTTGTGACAATAGTGATTGTTTTATTGCTGGTGTTGATACTATCCCTCTCCGTCAAGTTGTTGATTTTAAGTCGAATGCTTATGGTGGTCATCTTATACAATTCCTTATTGATAGCAGTATGTATATGCTAAGCGGTCGTAACTTTATAGTTAATGACTCACATCAGGCTCAATAAAAGGTTGTTCAGTTGTTGATTATTGATTAGTGAGCCAGGAAAATCTGTCATATTTTACCGATTTTAAAGTGACTCACTTATCATATATTTTAAATAAAATTGGTATTAGTCATTTCGGAGCTCTTGATATACCTGATAATTCTGTATTGTCTTTGGGTGTGAATTTACATGTTGGAATGTGTTCTGTACCAAATGAATATGTAAATGCTCCGAGTTATTATAAATTTGAGCTTGATGCACTACCATATAACTTTTTAACTGACAGATGTATCATTGAGAATGTTAAATCTCTCATTAGCAAACTTGAACATGGCCACAGAACTCAGTCTGAGCTTGATATTTTTGTGATATTGTGAAAAGTGAATAGTAAGTTACCTTTTAAGACGATTTATCCTGACATTTCTTCTTCTAGGAGCTGTAGGAAAAGTAAGCCATGGTGGAATGGTCACTTGTCGCAGCTGTGGAAGGCACTTCACAGCTCAGAAATGACTTGACTAAAATGTTTTAACAAATCCCAAAAATGTGTTTTTAAACAGAAGTATATATCTTTTAGAAGAAAATATGACAGGGAGGTACAACCATGTTATTGTTTTTATTGGTGTTCTGAAGACGTCTAAAAGACTTTTTAGCTGAACACGTTAATGAGTTAAATTTTGTGTTTCTGACGGGAGAGGGATTCGAATGACACCGCCCGGAAGAGGGGGTCCACGCCACGTTGAGTAAATAAACAGTAAAACTAGCTTAGAATTCGTTTTATTTCAAAGGATGGTAAGGAATAGTAAAATATAGCGATATCATTAGAACAATTGGTAGCAGAGCGATGTTAGTGTGTTATTTTTACGACGAACAATTAGTATTTTCGCCGTTATGTCGATGTCCAAAGAAACTGACGAAGCAGCCCTAGCCAAAATGCACGACGAGGAAAGTATCATTATGGACTTGAAAATGAAGAAGTCGCGCGCTAAAGCTGCCTTTACTAGGTCGGTCAATAGATTTAGAGAGGATATGGATGACGAGATTGAAAAGGAACAAGCTAAGTCACATTTGAATTCGATAGAAAACACGATGGAAATGGCCTCAGAAGCCATCAGGGAACTTGGGCATTTTTACCGAAAAGCAAACAGAACGGATGAAATGGTAAAGGTAATGGACGAGATAGAAGTAATAGACAAAAAGTAAGAGTTAGTGACTGACCTATACAACACGTTGATGGACAATAGTGTTCCAGATGTTGAGTCTGTAAAGGGTAAAACAGGGGGTAGTTATGATAAAACTGGAAAAGCTGAGAAGAGCCAGTTAGGAAGCGATTTATGGAAGCAGTTGAAGCGTGTCGCTATACCTGTGTTTACAGGTGATAAGAAGAAGTACCCTGGATGGAAGGCCGCGTTTTACAGTTGTGTCGACGAAGCACCCTCTTCACCTGAATATAAGCTGTTGCAGCTTCGACAGTATCTCGGTGGAAGTGCCTTAGATGCAATAGATAACTTGGGACATTCAGCTCATGCCTACACCGCAGCAAAAGACAGACTCGAACGTAAGTTTGGGGGAGTGTCTAGAATAGTCAACATATTTCTAGATGAACTTGAGAATTTCAGGCCAATTAAGAATGAAGGGGTTAAAGAACTTGAGAAATTTGCGGATCTTTTAGACATTGCTGTTATAAACTTGCGAGACATACACCATTTAGAGGATTTGAAAGATGGGTCGCTTTATTACAGGTTGTTAAAAAAGCTTAATCAGTCAATGCTAACCAGATACAATCGACATGTACATGAAAATGAATTAACGGAATCGGTAGATACCTTGAGAACTTGGATTAACGAAGAGACAGAGTATGCAATTCGAGCAAATGAAACAATCAATGGTCTGTCAAATGGACGTTACTATAGCAGGCCACAGAAGAATTATCACATTAATAGTGAGCATTTTCAAGAGTGTGTAGTATGTAAAGAACCACATATGATATGGAACTGTACAAAATTTAAAAGCCTACCAGTGAGTGACAGATGGGAAAAGGTTAAATACCATAAGCTATGTTTCCGATGTCTTAAGTCCAACCATGTGGGCAGTAAATGCCGTTTTCACAGCAAATGCGGATTAAACAACTGTGAAAAGACTCACAATCGATTGCTACACCAAGAGAGATTAAATGCAGCCGCTGACGAATTCCAGTCGGAACATGATAAGGTCTTTAGTACAAATAATTCCAAGTTCATAGCACTTCGAACCATTCCAGTGATTTTAAAAAATGCGTACAAAGAAATTAAGATCAATGCGCTCTTGGATGATGGAAGCACTAAAAGTTACCTGAATGAGGACATCGCCTGGGCATTAGGCATATCAGGAGAAAAACATTTGGTACAAGTTAATGTTCTTAATGGAAGATCTGAGAAATTTGAAACTTCTTCAGTTAAATTTTCAATTGAAAGTGAAAGCAGAAGTATAACAGTGGACATGGAAGCTCAAACTACACGAAATATTACAGGAAAACTCAAACCGTTTGATTGGAGAGAAAATTCTAAAAGTTGGTCACATCTGCATGATATAAAATTCCCAATTATGAGTAAAAAGAGCAAAGTTGACCTTCTAATTGGTTTGGACTATGTAGAGCTACACAGATCTCTTGGCGAAATTCATGGGGAAAAGGGAAAACCAGTGGCCAGATTAACCCCGCTTGGATGGACTTGTGTTGGCCCAGTTAATAGTAATGAAACCAGCTTATTCACATTTCATTCAAATTCAATACACCAACAGAACATTGATAAAACTCTGCAGAAGTTTTGGGAATTTGAGAATGAAGGGATTACTAAGGGAGATAACTTGTCACTGAATGATCGAAATACCATTTCAAATGTAGAAAAGTCAATTGAATTCAAAGATGGCCGTTATGAAGTACCATTGCCATGGAAACAAACAGATCTTCAGTTAACAGACAATTATGACATGGCCTTAAAACGCCTTGAGAGTACTGAAAGAAAGTTAAACAGAGATCCCATTGTGAAAGAAATGTATAAAACAACGATTCAAAGTTACATTGAAAAAGACTATGTAGAAAAAGTAGAGCATTGTAAACCAAAAGAGCAGCAGTGGTTGTTACCACACTTCCCTGTGATAAGAATGAATAAGGAAACGACAAAATTGAGAATAGTTTTTGATGCGTCAGCCCGAAACAATGGTGTTTGTTTGAATGATGTATTAGAACAAGGTCCAAAACTACAGAACAGTCTGTTCGATGTCTTGATGAGATTCCGAAAGAACCAGATCGCGCTAGCTAGTGATGTCCAAGAAATGTATTTGAGAATAGGAATTTCACCTCCAGACAGAAGATTCCAGCGTTTTCTTTGGAGATCATCGCCTGAAGAAAACCCGTCTCTGTATGAATTCAAAAGAGTAGTATTTGGTGTATCTTCATCACCCTTCTTGGCACAGTTTGTATCTCAACATAACGCTAAGATGTATTCAGACCACTATCCTAGAGCAGCAGAGAAAGTTCTCAAGTCAACTTACATGGATGATAGTATGGATTCAGTTGACAATGAAGACTTAGCTATTTCATTGTATAAAGAACTATCTAGCTTATGGGGAAAAGCTGGAATGTCAGCTCACAAATGGATATCCAATTCAAAGAAAGTTCTTGACCAAATACCGGTTACTAATAGAGCTCAAAAGATAGATTTGACCAAAGATGAATTGCCAAAAATAAAAACATTAGGTGTGCTCTGGGAGGCAGACAAAGATGTCTTTACATTTGAATATCGCGATGTTGAAATAAACAACCAAATGACAAAACGGGAATACTTAAAAAAGATAGCTTCATTGTTTGACCCTTTAGGATTATTAGCACCCTATATCATTCGCGCAAAACTACTGATGCAAGATGTATGGCTATCAGGGATAGAATGGGATCAGAACATTAATAACGAGACTATGACCAAAATAACAAATTGGTTTGAAGAATTACCGAAAGTTTCCGAAATACACATTCCAAGGTGCCTTAACAGTGATAGTGACATTGCACAAGTTTCAGTTCACTCATTTAGTGATGCGTCCGAGAAAGCTTATGGAGCTGCTGTGTATATAAGAAGAGAAGATACAGACGGAGAGGTATCGGTCAGATTAGTAGCTGCAAAAAGTAAAGTGATGCCATTGAAGAGTTTAAACATACCAAGATTAGAATTAGTCGCGGCAGTCCTTAGTTTAGAATTAACAAAGACAGTAATAGACGCGTTAGAAATAGATATCAGTCAGTGTACATTTTGGACAGATAGCATGGATGTGGTATGTTGGTTAAGAAATCAAAGTCGCGTGTTTAACACATTTGTCGCGAATAGAATTGCTGACATTCAAAGAGAAACAAATCCAAGTCAGTGGAGACATGTACCAGGGGAGAGTAATCCGGCAGATCTTGTGTCAAGAGGAGTTCATGTTAATCAATTAATAGAGAAACTGTTATGGTGGGAAGGTCCAGAATTTCTTAAAAGTGAAAAAGATAGTTGGCCAAAAACAGCAATTCAGGGTCAGAAATTAGAACGAAGTGAGATAAAACAGAGAGAGTTGGAAAATTGCGCGGTGACTAATGTCAGTTACAATATCGCGAGTTCGAACAATAAATATATGAACAATGCCAAACAAGACGACACTTGGAGACTGGATCCATTGAGGTATTCCAGCTGGGAAAAATTGAGACGAGTAATGGCATGGGTACTCAGATTCATAGAAAATAGTAGTTCAAAGCAAGAGTTCAGGAAAACAGGGGAGCTAACTATTGAAGAGTTGAAAGAAAGCGAAGAAAGACTAATAAGAGATAGCCAAAAGTGTGCATTTAATGAATACAATGACATTTTGCAAGGAAAGTTGTTATGCAAGAAAAGTAAACTTCTCCCACTAAAGCCAGTGATAGACAATAATGGTATTCTTAGAAGCAATTCAAGATTACAATATGCAGAGTTCATGTCTTTTGACAGTAGGTATCCAATTATTCTTCCGAGAAGGTCAAAAATCTCAGAGCTTATAGTAAAGTCGGTTCATGAACAGTGTAACCATGCAGGAACTAATTATACGTTATCCAATTTGTCGTCAAGGTTTTGGATTATGCATGGTCGAGAAGCAATACGAGAGGTTGAGAAGAACAGTTTGGTTTGTAAAAGACAAAGAGCTAGACCAAATAATCAGATAATGGCACCATTACCAACTTGTCGATTAGGAGTACCAATGAAAGCATTCGCGAACATATCGGTTGACTACGGTGGACCATTTCTGACAATTTAAGGAAGAGGGAAGAGTCGTCAAAGGAGATACTTGTGTCTATTTACCTGTCTAGCAACTAGGGCAGTTCATTTGGAAATGGCTTACAACCTAGACACAAGTTCATTCCTTAATGCCTTTTTTCCGAATGGTTAGTAGACGAGGACTACCGTTAACAGTGTTAAGTGACAATGGAACAAATTTCATAGGCGCTGATAAAGAACTTAAATCACTAGTGTTAGCTCTAGATAAATCTCAAGTTATAAGAAAAGCGGCAGATAAAGGTATTGACTGGAGATTCAACCCTCCACTAGCCCCACACTGGGGTGGAGTTCATGAAATAATGATAAAGGCTGCCAAACGAGCAGTCTATAAGATTCTACAAACCGCAGACGTGACAGATGAAGAGTTATCCACAGCTTTCGTTGGGGCAGAGTCTTTGATAAATTCAAGGCCTCTTACTTACCAGTCAGCAAATTCAACAGATTCTACTCCACTTACTCCGAACCATTTTCTGTTCGGTCAGATGGGTGGTACATTCGCGCCTGAATCAGTTGACAATACCAGTTTTAACCCATTGAATAGATGGAGGCGGGTTCAGGAACTAATGCGACATTTCTGGTGGAGGTGGCTTTGCGAGTGGCTGCCTAGTTTAGCTTCGCGGAAAAAGTGGTTTACCGAAGAACAAGATTTACACGAAGGCAGTGTAGTGCTGGTGGTATCGTCGGACAGTCCGAGAGGCCAATGGCCTTTGGGGCGAATCAGCAGAGTCATCCGCGGGATCGATGGACATATTCGTTCTGCGATTGTGATGGTGGGCGGAAAAGAGATGACCAGACCAATTACTAAACTATGTCCATTAGAGTGTGAATAGCTCTGTGTTTAAGAGGCAGAATAACCCTCGAGCTATTTCAAACAAAGAAAATAAGTGTAGCAAATATAGTATAGCTCTGTGCTTAAGAGGCAGAATAAACCTCGAGCTATTTTAGTTATAATAATAAAAAGAATAATTACCATACAAGAAAGTATAGAAACAGATGACAGTACAGAATAAAGATTGTACATGATTGTATTTGTAAATTTGTATATGATCCAAAACAATAGAAGAGATAAACCCTTTAAAAGGTTTTAATTTAAAACAATGTAGCTGTTTTTTGGAAGAAATAGGTATTTTGTTTCCCAAAATTATTTCACAGAATTGTGAGCAAAATGTTTAAGTCCATTCTGAGTTGAAATGTGACAAGAATAAACAATATAGGGTATTGTCTCACGTAATTGTAGCATTAATAGTTTCAATGCTTTTTATGGGATGAAGAATATTCTAATTCTAGAATTTGAGACAAATTTATAGAAATGGTTGCAAAGGAAAAAGCATAAGTTGAAACATATAGTCATATTATGCATTATAGATTTTAGACAGAGTTTCTGTTATAGATGAAACCAAGATAATCTTTTAAACTTTAAGTTGTTAGATGTATACTCTAAAAGTTTAGTAAAAATTTAGCATGGGATAACTTGTTTTGAATTTTGTAGAAGTTAATTTTTCACAGAAGAAAGTCACTGAACAAAAGTGAACAATTCAGTTTCTCATTTTCCTACAAGAGATTTTGAGATTGTGAATCGACATAGTAAAATTGTTTAGTAGCAAATTGAAAGAGTCATGGAGCTATTATTCAATAACAATTTGTTTTCACAGATAAGTTCTGTATGACAATTGCTGTTGAAAATACATGTAAAATAGAAGATTATGAGTGATTTGTTTGAGCCAAAGCAATATTACTGTTGTTGCTGTGTTTTTGTATGTATAGGCTGTTATATCAGCACTTTTTTGGTTCTTTTTTGTTTTGACACTTGATATTTGCTAGTTTTTTTCAAATAGAAAGCAAGAAAGAGAATTTTGAATGCAAAAATGAGCATTAAAGAAAAGTGTTATGAGAACAGGGGTTTTGCTTGTTACAAGTGACCTCTTTCCCATAATGTTTACAAAAGTGTCAAAATGGATGTTATTGTTTAAGAAAGGTTATAAAATGGGTTAGTGTTCCAGTACCCTGATGGTGTTTAGTCAGGAAGATTAGATATTGTGAGTCTGGTACACAGTAACTTTTTGTTTGGTTTTGATAATAGTTTAATTATCACATTAAAGATAAGATGAGAAGCTTAACAAGAGTTTTCATATTGATGTCTAGAAAAGTACTGGTAACTAAACTTCAAACAGTTTGCATCCTTGAGGGGACAAAGTCTGTTATTAGTTAATAAGACTATGTCTTATTAAGGAGGGGAATATGTTCTGAAGACGTCTAAAAGACTTTTTAGCTGAACACGTTAATGAGTTAAATTTTGTATTTCTGACGGGAGAGGGATTCGAATGGCACCGCCCGGAAGAGGAGGTCCACGCCACGTTGAGTAAATAAACAGTAAAACTAGCTTAGAATTCGTTTTATTTCAAAGGATGGCAAGGAATAGTAAAAGGGAAAAAGATAGTTGGCCAAAAACAGCAATTCAGGGTCAGAAATTAGAACGAAGTGAGATAAAACAGAGAAAGTTGGAAAATTGCGCGGTGACTAATGTCAGTTACAATATCGCGAGTTCGAACAATAAATACTGTTTGAAGTTTAGTTACCAGTTCTTTTCTAATAACACGTTAATGAGTTAAAGTTATATTTCTGACGGGAGAGGGATTCGAATGACACCGGCCGTAAAAGAAGGTTCACGCCACGTTGAGTAAATAAACAGTAAAACTAGATTAGAATTCGTTTTATTTCAAAGGATGGTAAGGAATAGTAAAATATAGCGATAGCACTAGAACAATTGTTATAGATGAAACCAAGATAATCTATTAAACTTTAAGTTGTTGGATGTATACTCTTTATTGTATACATACCATTATTGTCTATCACTGGCTTTAGTGGGAGAAGTTTACTTTTCTTGCATAACAACTTTCCTTGCGAAACGTCATTGTATTCATTAAATGCACACTTTTGGCTATCTCTTCTTAGTATTTCTTCACTTTCTTTCAACTCTTCAATAGTTAGCTCCCCTGTTTTCCTTAACTCTTGCTTTGAACTACTATTTTCTATGAATCTGAGTACCCATGCCATTACTCGTCTCAATTTTTCCCAGCTGGAATACCTCAATGGATCCAGTCTCCAAGTGTCGTCTTGTTCGGCATTGTTCATATATTTATTGTTCGAACTCGCGATATTGTAACTGACATTAGTCACCGCGCAATTTTCCAACTCTCTCTGTTTTATCTCACTTCGTTCTAATTTCTGACCCTATCATTCTATACAATGATGCTATCTTTTTTAAGTATTCCCGTTTTGTCATTTGGTTGTTTATTTCAACATCGCGATATTCAAATGTAAAGATGCTATCTTTTTTAAGTATTCCCGTTTTGTCATTTGGTTGTTTATTTCAACATCGCGATATTCAAATGTAAAGACATCTTTGTCTGCCTCCCAGAGCACACCTAATGTTTTTATTTTTGGCAATTCATCTTTGGTCAAATCTATCTTTTGAGCTCTATTAGTAATCGGTATTTGGTCAAGAACTTTCTTTGAATTGGATATCCATTTGTGAGCTGACATTCCAGCTTTTCCCTATAAGCTAGTTAGTTCTTTATGCAATGAAATAGCTAAGTCTTCATTGTCAACTGAATCCATACTATCATCCATGTAAGTTGACTTGAGAACTGTCTCTGCTGCTCTAGGATAGTGGTCTGAATACATCTTAGCATTATGTTGAGATACAAACTGTGCCAAGAAGGGTGATGAAGATACACCAAATACTACTCTTTTGAATTCATACAGAGACGGGTTTTCTTCAGAAAACGCTGGAATCTTCTGTCTGGAGGTGGAATTCCTATTCTCAAATTCATTTTTTGGACATCACTAGCTAGCGCGATCTGGTTCTTTCGGAATCTCATCAAGACATCGAACTGACTGTTCTGTAGTTTTGGACCTTGTTCTAATACATCATTCAAACAAACACCATTGTTTCGGGCTGACGCATCAAAAACTATTCTCAATTTTGTCGTTTCCTTATTCATTCTTATCACAGGGAAGTGTGGTAACAACCACTGCTGCTCTTTTGGTTTACAATGCTCTACTTTTTCTACATAGTCTTTTTCAATGTAACTTTGAATCGTTGTTTTATACATTTCTTTCACAATGGGATCTCTGTTTAACTTTCTTTCAGTACTCTCAAGGCGTTTTAAGGCCACGTCTTAATTGTCTGTTAACTGTAGATATGTTTGTTTCCATGGCAATGGTACTTCATAACGGCCATCAATTGGTAGCAGATTGAGGTTTGTGTGTTATTTATACGACGAACAATTAGTATTTTCGCCGTTATGTCGATGTCCAAAGAAACTGACGAAGCGGCCCTAGCCAAAATGCACGACGAGGAAAGTGTCATTATGGACTTGAAAATGAAGAAGTCGCGCGCTAAAGCTGCCTTAACTAGGTCGGTCAATAGATTTAGAGAGGCTATGGATGACGAGATTGAAAAGGAACAAGCTAAGTCACATTTGAATTCGATAGAAAACACGATGGAAATGGCCTCAGAAGCCATCAGGGAACTTGGGCATTTATACCGAAAAGCAAACAGAACGGATGAAATGGTAAAGGTAATGAACGAAATAGAAGTAATAGACAAAAAGTAAGAGTTAGTGACTGACTGACTGATTATGAGGCAGAATAAACCTCGAGCTATTCTAGTTATAATAATAAAAAGAATAATTACCATACAAGAAAGTACAGAAACAGAATAACGAACAGAATAGAGAATAG
The DNA here is from genome assembly GCA_947846245.1 of Cerastoderma edule. Taxonomy (NCBI): domain Eukaryota; kingdom Metazoa; phylum Mollusca; class Bivalvia; order Cardiida; family Cardiidae; genus Cerastoderma; species Cerastoderma edule. The sequence goes on from OX401408.1 coordinate 133,452, forward strand.
ACAAGCAAAAAGATGGACAGAAGACAGTACAGAATAAAGATTGTACATGATTGTATTTGTAAATTAGTATATGATCCAAAACAATAGAAGAGATAAACCCTTTAAAAGGTTTTGATTAAAAAAAAAACGAAGTAACCTGGGAGGCAGACAAAGGTGTCTTTACATTTGAATATCGCGATGTTGAAATAAACAACCAAATGACAAAACGGGAATACTTAAAAAAGATAGCATCATTGTTTGACCCTTTAGGATTATTAGCAGCCTATATCATTTGCGCAAAACTACTGATGCAAGATGTATGGCTATCAGGGATAGAATGGGATCAGAACATTAATAACGAGACTATGACCAAAATAACAAATTGGTTTGAAGAATTACCGAAAGTTTCCGAAATACAAATTCCAAGGTGCCTTAACAGTGATAGTGACATTGCACAAGTTTCAGTTCACTCATTTAGTGATGCGTCCGAGAAAGCTTATGGAGCTGCTGTGTATATAAGAAGAGAAGATACAGACGGAGAGGTATCGGTCAGATTAGTAGCTGCAAAAAGTAAAGTGATGCCATTGAAGAGTTTAAACATTCCAAGATTAGAATTAGTGGCGGCAGTCCTTAGTTTAGAATTAACAAAGACAGTAATAGACGCGTTAGAAATAGATATCAGTCAGTGTACATTTTGGACAGATAGCATGGATGTGGTATGTTGGTTAAGAAATAAAAGTCGCGTGTTTAAGACATTTGTCGCGAATAGAATTGCTGACATTCAAAGAGAAACAAATCCGAGTCAGTGGAGACATGTACCAGGGGAGAGTAATCCGGCAGATCTTGTGTCAAGAGGAGTTCATGTTAACCAATTAATAGAGAAACTGTTAAGGTGGGAAGGTCCAGAATTTCTTAAAAGGGAAAAAGATAGTTGGCCAAAAACAGCAATTCAGGGTCAGAAATTAGAACGAAGTGAGATAAAACAGAGAGAGTTGGAAAATTGCGCGGTGACTAATGTCAGTTACAATATCGCGAGTTCGAACAATAAATATATGAACAATGCCAAACAAGACGACACTTGGAGACTGGATCCATTGAGGTATTCCAGCTGGGATAAATTGAGACGAGTAATGGCATGGGTACTCAGATTCATAGAAAATAGCAAGAGTTAAGGAAAACAGGGGAGCTAACTATTGAAGAGTTGAAAGAAAGTGAAGAAAGACTAATAAGAGATAGCCAAAAGTGTGCATTTAATGAATACAATGACATTTTGCAAGGAAAGTTGTTATGCAAGAAAAGTAAACTTCTCCCACTAAAGCCAGTGATAGACAATAATGGTATTCTTAGAAGCAATTCAAGATTACAATATGCAGAGTTCATGTCTTTTGACAGTAGGTATCCAATTATTCTTCCGAGAAGGTCAAAAATCACAGAGCTTATAGTAAAGTCGGTTCATGAACAGTGTAACCATGCAGGAACTAATTATACGTTATCCAATTTGTCGTCAAGGTTTTGGATTATGCATGGTCGAGAAGCAATACGAGAGGTTGAGAAGAACTGTTTAGTTTGTAAAAGACAAAGAGCTAGACCAAATAATCAGATAATGGCACCATTACCAACTTGTCGATTAGGAGTACCAATGAAAGCATTCGCGAACATATCGGTTGACTACGGTGGACCATTTCTGACAATTCAAGGAAGAGGGAAGAGTCGTCAAAAGAGATACTTGTGTCTATTTACCTGTCTAGCAACTAGGGCAGTTCATTTGGAAATGGCTTACAACCTAGACACAAGTTCATTCCTTAATGCCTTTTTCCGAATGGTTAGTAGACGAGGACTACCGATAACAGTGTTAAGTGACAATGGAACAAATTTCATAGGCGCTGATAAAGAACTTAAATCACTAGTGTTGGCTCTAGATAAATCTCAAGTTATAAGAAAAGCGGCAGATAAAGGTATTGACTGGAAATTCAACCCTCCACTAGCCCCACACTGGGGTGGAGTTCATGAGATAATGATAAAGGCTGCCAAACGAGCAGTCTATAAGATTCTACAAACCGCAGACGTGACAGATGAAGAGTTATCCACAGCTTTCGTTGGGGCAGAGTCTTTGATAAATTCAAGGCCTCTTACTTACCAGTCAGCAAATTCAACAGATTCTACTCCACTTACTCCGAACCATTTTCTGTTCGGTCAGATGGGTGGTACATTCGCGCCTGAATCAGTTGACAATACCAGTTTTAACCCATTAAATAGATGGAGGCGGGTTCAGGAACTAATGCGACATTTCTGGTGGAGGTGGCTTTGCGAGTGGCTGCCTAGTTTAGCTTCGCGGAAAAAGTGGTTTACCGAAGAACAAGATTTACCCGAAGGCAGTGTAGTGCTGGTGGTATCGTCGGACAGTCCGAGAGGCCAATGGCCTTTGGGGCGAATCAGCAGAGTCATCCGCGGGATCGATGGACATATTCGTTCTGCGATTGTGATGGTGGGCGGAAAAGAGATGACCAGACCAATTACTAAACTATGTCCATTAGAGTGTGAATAGCTCTGTGTTTAAGAGGCAGAATAACCCTCGAGCTATTTCAAACAAAGAAAATAAGTGTAGCAAATATAGTATAGCTCTGTGCTTAAGAGGCAGAATAAACCTCGAGCTATTTTAGTTATAATAATAAAAAGAATAATTACCATACAAGAAAGTATAGTAACAGAAGACAGTACAGAATAAAGATTGTACATGATTGTATTTGTAAATTTGTATATGATCCAAAACAATAGAAGAGATAAACCCTTTAAAAGGTTTTAATTTAAAACAATGTAGCTGTTTTTTGGAAGAAATAGGTATTATGTTTCCCAAAATTATTTCACAGAATTGTGAGCAAAATGTTTAAGTCCATTCTGAGTTGAAATGTGACAAGAATAAACAATATAGGGTATTGTCTCACGTAATTGTAGCATTCATAGTTTCAATGCTTTTTATGGGATGAAGAATATTCTAATTCTAGAATTTGAGACAAATTTATAGAAATGGTTGCATAGGAAAAAGCATAAGTTGAAACATATAGTCATATTATGCATTATAGATTTTAGACAGAGTTTCTGTTATAGATGAAACCAAGATAATCTATTAAACTTTAAGTTGTTAGATGTATACTCTAAAAGTTTAGTAAAAATTGAGCATGGGATAACTTGTTTTGAATTTTGTAGAAGTTAATTTTTCACAGAAGAAAGTCACTGAACAAAAGTGAACAATTCAGTTTCTCATTTTCCTACAAGAGATTTTGAGATTGTGAATCGACATAGTAAAATTGTTTAGTAGCAAATTGAAAGAGTCATGGAGCTATAATTCAATAACAATTTGTTTTCACAGATAAGTTCTGTATGACAATTGCTGTTGAAAATACATGTAAAATAGAAGATTATGAGTGGTTTGTTTGAGCCAAAGCAATATTACTGTTGTTGCTGTGTTTTTGTATGTATAGGCTGTTATATCAGCACTTTCTTTGGTTCTTTTTTGTTTTGACACTTGATATTTGCTAGTTTTTTCAAATAGAAAGCAAGAAAGAGAATTTTGAATGCAAAAATGAGCATTAAAGAAAAGTGTTATGAGAACAGGGGTTTTGCTTGTTACAAGTGACCTCTTTCCCATAATGTTTACAAAAGTGTCAAAATGGATGTTATTGTTTAAGAAAGGTTATAAAATGGGTAAGTGTTCCAGTACTCTAATGGTGTTTAGTCAGGAAGATTAGATATTGTGAGTCTGGTACACAGTAACTTTTTGTTTGGTTTTGATAATAGTTTAATTATCACATCAAAGATAAGATGAGAAGCTTAACAAGAGTTTTCATATTGATGTCTAGAAAGGTACTGGTAACTAAACTTCAAACAGTTTGCATCCTTGAGGGGACAAAGTCTGTTATTAGTTAATAAGACTATGTCTTATTAAGGAGGGGGATATGTTCTGAAGACGTCTAAAAGACTTTTTAGCTGAACACGTTAATGAGTTAAATTTTGTATTTCTGACGGGAGAGGGATTCGAATGACCCCGCCCGGAAAAGGAGGTCCACGCCACGTTGAGTAAATAAACAGTAAAACTAGCTTAGAATTCGTTTTATTTCAAAGGATGGTAAGGAATAGTAAAATATAGCGATAGCATTAGAACAATTACTATATTTGCTACACTTATTTTCTTTGTTTGAAATAGCTCGAGGGTTATTCTGCCTCTTAAACACAGAGCTATTCACACTCTAATGGACATAGTTTAGTAATTGGTCTGGTCATCTCTTTTCCGCCCACCATCTCAATCGCAGAACGAATATGTCCATCAATCCCGCGGATGACTCTGCTGATTCGCCCCAAAGGCCATTGGCCTCTCGGACTGTCCGACGATACCACCAGCACTACACTGCCTTCGTGTAAATCTTGTTCTTCGGTAAACCACTTTTTTCGCGAAGCTTAACTAGGCAGCCACTCGCAAAGCCACCTCCGCCAGAAATGTCGCATTAGTTCCTGAACCCGCCTCCATCTATTTAATGGGTTAAACTGGTATTGTCAACTGATTCAGGCGCGAATGTACCACCCATCTGACCGAAAAGAAAATGGTTCGGAGTAAGTGGAGTAGAATCTGTTGAATTTGCTGACTGGTAAGTAAGAGGCCTTGAATTTATCAAAGACTCTGCCCAAACGAAAGCTGTGGATAACTCTTCATCTGTCACGTCTGCGGTTTGTTGAATCTTAAAGACTGCTCGTTTGGCAGCCTTTATCATTATCTCATGAACTCCACCCCAGTGTGGGGCTAGTGGAGGGTTGAATCTCCAGTCAATACCTTTATCTGCCGTTTTTCTTATGACTTGAGATTTATCTAGAGCCAACACTAGTGATTTAAGTTCTTTATCAGCGCCTATGTAATTTGTTCCATTGTCACTTAACACTGTTATCGGTAGTCCTCGTCTACTAACCATTCGGAAAAAGGCATTAAAGAATGAACTTGTGTCTAGGTTGTAAGCCATTTCCAAATGAACTGCCCTAGTTGCTAGACAGGTAAATAGACACAAGTATCTCTTTTGACGACTCTTCCCTCTTCCTTGAATTGTCAGAAATGGTCCACCGTAGTCAACCGATATGTTCGCGAATGCTTTCATTGGTACTCCTAATCGACAAGTTGGTAATGGTGCCATTATCTGATTATTTGGTCTAGCTCTTTGTCTTTTACACATATAAAACACAAAGTGATCTGTTAGCTGCTATAGAGGATAGCCAAGAAAGATTTTGGGAAAAATAGGTCAAATTGAAATAGTAACAGAACGTGCAAGTACTATCCCTTTGCAAGTTGCATTAGAAGATAGCTCAGTGTCCAATAATGTTATTGTAGAAGAACAAAATGGTTTCGGTAAGGGTCGAAGTACCATTGATCATGTAGCTAGCTTGACTAATACCATTGATACACGTAAAAGGAATAAGGAATCTACCTTTTGTGCTGCTCATAGATTTTCGCAAAGCGTTTGATTCTATAGATAGAATCTGTTATGGAATAAACTTAACAACATGGCGATGTCCAGCCAAATGATATGCGCAGTAAGATGATTATATACTAACATATCGTCATGTGTTCGTTTAAACGGTCATTATACTGATTTTTTTTTATGTTAAAACTGGTGTCCGGCAAGGATGTTCTCTTTCAACTATTCTATCTAATATCTTTATAAATGATTTGGCCTCCCAAATTAAGGGTTTACAAACGGTATTAAAATTGGTAACCAAAGGGTATCTATTTTGTTATATGCCGATGATATTGCGTTAATTGCAGAAAATGAGGAGGACCTGTAGTCTATGCTAGATGTATTAAATGTTTGGTGCTGTTCAAAAAGTATGGTAGTTAACAGAAGTAAAAACAACATTGTGCATTTCAGTACTAGTTTTTAACAATGTCTAACTTTAATTGCACTTGTGATCAGAGGCCATTGCAATATGCTAGCAAGTATATGTATCTATGCATCTTATTAACAGAGCACCTTGATTACAATATTACAGCCAAATGTGTTGCGCAGAGTGCAGGTCGAGCCTTAGGACTGTAAAATGCAAAGTTTAAAAATAGTGGTGGTTTGCCATATGCAAAACTCTATGATTCCAGTGTAGTTCCTGTAATATCATATAGAGCAGCAGTTTGGGGCATAAAAAGGTTTTCTTGTATTAATGCTGTCAACTCTCGGGCATTGAGATTATTCCTAGGTGTAGGAAAATACACCCCAAATGTAGCAGTGTAGGGTGAAATGGGTTGGACTCCAATTCTCTTTTGAAGTATGTCTTTAATCACTGGAACCGATGCTTGAATTATGATAATGGTAGATCAAATGGCCATGTTTTTAAATGGGCAATTCGTAAAGGTAATGGTCGGTGTAAAAACTGGCCATTTATGGTAAAAGAGAAATTAGATTCACTTGAACTTGAAGCATACAAAGAACTGCTTTTTTGACGCAAACTGTTTCTTACAGATATCTCTATTACTGTTCAAGAAAGACATATTACTGATTGGAAAAATGGCATGAACAGAATTGAAGGGGAAGGAACTTGCCCATTCTGTCCAAGTTTTGTTGAGTCTGAGTCGCATGTGTTCCTGAAATGCCCAGTGTATTTGGGAGAAAGGGGGTTATCATTTTACAAAGCGATTGAGGTTAACAGTGGCTTTAAATCTCTCAGTGATGATGAAATGCTTAAATTTTTATTCACCCACCCTTCTATGATAAGAACATTAGCAAAAACCTGTTTGTATATTTTAAAAATCAGAAATAAAATCTATGGTAAAAATCTGTAATAAGACTTTGCTGAGGCAGATATGTGCTTTTGTGGTCTTAAACTTTTAGTATATGCTGTTTTATTGTATATAATCTGATTATCTTACATTGTAATTCCTTTTTCATGTTTCTTAAAAACGTACCTTGTAAGTATGCAGTCTTTGTTAATTAGTTTGTCTCAAGGATTTTAGGCAATCATTATTTTCTCAATATATTTCTTACAGGGGACAGTTCTGCTGATATTACTTAATTCAGTGTTTTAGTATACTCTAGTTTTAGGGGAACAATAGTAGTTTCCATCTACAGTGATTAAACACACCTTAGTTGGTGTTCTATAATCTGACAAAAAGTCTCTTATAAATTAATCTTGAATGGCATGGTTTTATTGTGTCTTTTCAACATGTTATATGTATATACTGTCTGTTGTAACCATGATGAGACTCTAATAAAGATTTATATATTTGAAGAGATAACAAGTCACGCAGTCAACCGACAATCTTGAAGACGTTCTCAAAGTTACACACAGATGTAGATGTACATTTCTTGAAATAAACAAATATTAACATTACTTCTTATTCTATACTCTAAATCATTTATTGTTTGCATATGAAGATGTGAGAACATTTTAAAACGCTAATAAAGAGTACGTGATTTATTTTGTTTTTCTATTCATTGTCGATTATGTAGCGAATTTAGTCTTCAATTTTAGAAATCATTTAACAACCATCCATGAGACCCTTTTAATTCATATTAAACGGATTAATTCGTGATTTATAAGCGTTTTCCTAATGAAGAGGTCCCTAGAAATAAATCGTCATAAAGAAGCATCTAAAAACTACTTTTCGCAATGTTCGTCAATTTGTTCACTGTGTAGGGCGACAATCTCTATCGGGATGCGTCCATTACTAAACTATTGACCAAAGACATGCGAAGAATGTCCAGATTCGAATAATTTAACAACTGGATTTCGTTCCTCTTTGTAGAGGATTTTATATTTCGTGGCCAGCATTGTAGCCAAAGATGCGGGAAAATGGAAATCTGCCTCATTTTCTAGGCGTCAATAAGCTTTAATTGTGAAACATGTAATTATCACTCCAGTTTACAAACAAAAATAATTCAGTTGCTCTACTTATCTAGAAAACACCATCCGTATAAAACAAATGATCCCCGCAAGCATCTAAAGTTTTGAGTTTCAAATTACAAGAATCCTTCATGGATTGGAATTTTTATATGCCAACATCATTCATGTAATTTTAATTTCAAAGTCAATTTAAAAATCAAGGGGAGATCATTAATATGAATAAAGAAAAAAATCAGTGATATTCATTTTGTAAACATTAAAGGCTCCGGAAAGGAGAAAAATGCTAAAGCAAACTATATTATTTGGTAAACTTTTGGTCAGATTCAAATAGTTATCACCAGAAAAACCATCAGCACAACTTAATCGTGAAAGCCAACACGAAATAACCCAAAATTAGCCAGTTTAACAATTGATTTGCCTGTTTCTGCACCTCGGACCTTGTCACATGATACACAAATCTTTTTTTCTATATGGGTTTTTCATCACATCAACATTATTTCAGTTATGTAGCGATGCCCGACTCTTAATGACGGAGGAGGATCCCATACTCAACTGCCCATAAGGGCTGGTTAAGGTGGGTAGAACCATCGGCATTCCGTAAGTCAGTCGAGAGACTGCCTCTCATGAAAATCCATATCCCTCTCAGAATCTGAACCCACGCGGAGAACGGCCATGTGATTTCAAGTTCTGTACTCTAACCACTAGGCCACGTCTTTAAGCAATTGGGCTGACAGTACATAAGCCACAAAGAACGAAAATAATTTAAATATATGCATGTCAAAGGTAAGAAAGGGTGGTATTTCTACGTGAATAAAGTTTATATCGAAAGATTTGCCGCTTCAACATTTTAAATTATTGCTTTAAATTGTGAAAATAACACAAAATATGTCGAGTTTCCATGCACAAGAAACGGATGGGTCTTTTATTTGCCATGTTTTAAGCCGTAAAACGTATGAAAATTTGTACTCGATGCAAGACTACAGCCGTTCATCATCTTGTAAAAATTAAGCCAATAACACTTACCTTTTGTTCTAAAACAATGAAAAACGCGTTTAAAAACCGAGAGCTGTCAACAAGTAAACAACTGTGTATGCCTATTAGTGAAACTGTATACCTAATCGCCACCGACTTTTGGAATTCATACAGTTTAGTTCGTACAGTGTGATTGCCAAAACGTAAACTATTGAGCTTGATTTCAGCCCATTCCCAAATGTTCCTACATAATTTGTTTTTATTTTCATTTTTTCATTGTTTGAGATGAACTTTTTTAAATATTAGCAACATATATAATAGATAGAAAGAAAACGCATACATTTGAATTCGAACCTTTAAGCTGAGTTTTGCAAACTAATATTTTGTTTTCGTCAGCATATTGTTGGAATTCCATGTGAAAATCCGCTAGGTGTAAGATGTCAGTGGTTTATTAAGTAAAACACATTTTTAAAGGGAACAGAGTCCAATCTAAGTAACAAAAAAACAGCTTTTAAATGGTAAAAAGAAAAGATTATCCTTTGTAACGGTAGGTAAAATTATTACTCATAAAGCATTTTTGATAATGAGTTATTTGCTGTAATTTTCCGAAATACACCAATTATATGTTGATACCTTTTTCAATTAGATATAAGACATGGTACTATAGCTATAGCTAAGTATTTACAGTACTTCTATTTAAACGGCAAACCATTCCTCTTAGATTTCTTGTGATTTTTAACTTACTTTCAACTTGCAGGTACACTTCACCATAGCCAGCATTTGGGTTTACACTTCCTTGAATACCATTGCTGACAGAGCACTTGTAAATACCAGAGTATTCATAAGTAAGTTGGCTTAGAGTTAAGGTTTGATTTGTGCCGAGGCCATTTTTATGAACAACAGGTCCGACGCCCGGCCAAATATGCTGCCACTCCGAAAACGTGTAAACAGCCGGTATCCCTGATGGTGAACATCGTACTTTTGCTGATGAATCATTTACAGTTACGTTCGTTGTTGTTACTTCTACATCTGGATAATCTGAAATGAAAACTTAGAATCTTGGTAAAGGATGTGTTTGCCTTTATGTTCAGTGGCCAATGCCAATTCCAAACTAGTAATGAATATACTGCTCTTAAAGTCCTCAATTCGTAAGCTTAAATATACTATTTATCGTTATGTAACATATAATTTGCCATAAGCGAGCGTATTGGGGATTGTCATATAAAAGAGCATATCTAAAAAGCTAACATAACTTGAGGTATTTCCTGACATGCATTCTGGTTACCTCTAGAGAGTTTTGATAAAGATTCTGATTCCGATTATCAGCTAAGAATTCTGATTCAATCATGAAACAATATTGCATACAGGGCATGACCTTTACAACTATAATATCATGTGTACTCTATTTGTGTATGTTGTCAATTAAGTTCGGTAATCTACTCATTCAAAATGCAAATATTCTCAGTATGGACATGTACTTACATTTGACTGAGATACTAATTTCTTTAAAACCATCGGGAGGGTAAGTATTCGAAGCTTTGCACCGATAAGCACCAACATGTGTTCTGTTTACTGCGACTATATGTAGTACATTAATATGGCTGTTGCTAGAATGTCTGGTTGATGATGAAATCCCATTGTGGTACCATGTGAATGTTGGAGCTGGTTTAGCGTTTGCTTTACACGTCAGGCTCACGTTTTCTCCTTCTGTTGCTTCATTATCACCAGATACTGTGATTGTAGGGTGGTCTGTAAGAAATATTAACGCAAAGAAACATACAAATATGTAGCAATTTTATGACATGCTGGCATTATATAGGTTGTTTAGTTAGGGTTGGAGTTGTACTCTGTTGACTAATGCCTGCTTGCCTGCATGAATTTATTTATAATTGGTGAGAGATGAAAACAGAACGTCGCTTTGACTTAATTGAACGTTGAAAGAATATTGGACGAATAATTTCTCGAACTTTAATCAAAGGTTTTTGAAATCAGAAACGCTACTGGCTGAACTTATGAGGCTTGACAACAATTAAATTGTTATAAAAACATTAGATTACTGATTTGTACATACAAAAGACAAAATTGACAAATAGGCTGTCGTTTTTTAATTCAATTTTATTTCTTTCGAAAGCATATGATATTTATTAATTTGAACAATCGTTCAGCGAGTTATTCTTATACGGATAAGTTTCATATATATATATATATATATATATATATATATATATATATATATATATATATATATATATATATATATATATATATATATATATATATATATATATATATATATATATATATATATATATATTTGCTTGTTTAATACCCTTCTTAGACTTGTTGATTTTGTTAATTGTTTAGACTGTATTTCCGTTAACAAATATTCTTATTTACTTCGTATTTTAATGAAACATTCGTTTTTACTCCTATAAGACGTGGGTGTGAATAATATTTTTCTATTGACTAATATATTCGGACGTTAAACCTGTTGCAAACATTACTTAGGTAAGTATTCTTTAAACATTATGATACAAACAATTATGATATTGAAACATAAAGTAAATGTAAATCATATACATACATCTGAGATCGAGTGTTATCGTGTCAGTCTTTGAACGTTTATCGCCATTTACAACATTATGTACTTCACACGAGATCAGATCTCCATCCATATCTCGAACAGCTTCAAACACGATTTTCTGTGATGTTACTTTACCGTTGTATTCGCCCGATGTTTGTTGAATTTCTGAGTTGCTCTCTATCTTAATGTTGTTCCCGACCCACGTGATGTTGGAGGGAGGATTTGAGGAACCAGCCGTACATGTGAGGGTTATCTTATTCTTTACGTCGGCCACTATACCGGACGATACTCCAGATAAGTTAGCTGTCTGTGGTGCAACTGATAGAAAATGTTTGAAAAGGACAAAAGTTGGATCGGACTTTAAGAAAAAATCCCTTTATTGACAAGGTAGATTCATAAACTCTTCAACCATGCAGGGTTCTTTTAATTTATCATAGAGACACTCATTATCATTTAGGAATAAAGGATATTCGGTATCTTAGATGGTGATATAGTGTTCTATATAATAAGTCTTGTAAATAATGATTTCGAGTAGTTGATTTAAATAAATTATGACGATATTCGTTTGAATTTAAAATATTAGGATACACATGTAACAGCATGTGAACAGTGTCAATTGTATGCCAAATAGAATGCCATTCATGTTTTTATTCATGTGTCTTTATCAACCTTAAAAGTGTACCTTTTTTAGATAAGAACCTTAATAATGATAATTTACTTACATCGTACGTCCAAATACCGCTGTGCTCTCAATGGGGTATCTAGGGCTGTGTGATTTACACTGCATGTTAGTAGTTTACCATTGAGCGTCTTGAAGTTGTATTTCTATATTCTGCTGTGACCATAAACGTGTCAGAAGAAGACGTGACACTGTTTGTCACGGGTTCCACGGTACTTCCCTCTAACATAAACGTGAGTCGTGCAGTATCAGGTTTGAATCCAGCCGAGGAGCAATTCGCTATAGCCATGTTGTCAGAACTTTCTCGTAGTGGGTTGTGTAGGCTCAGCATTGGGGTGGATGGTTTTACTAGATAATAGTATATATTTGCAGCTAATAAATGATAATAATAATATTAATTATATTCCTATCAGTAAAATACTGGGATTTCTCAGTGTATTAATTTTCAATTTTGTCACAGTGAATATCGTCAATAGTGATGATATCAAAAAGTCATATCATCATTAGTGATGATACAGTTTTGACGGAACTACTTTCTTTTACCATTCCTTTGCATTAAAGTCATGGCTGCACTTTTGAACACGGCACTAAAATGGTTGTATTGTAAAATGTATCCATACGCATGAATGAGGTCATATGACACAAAAATGACGTCATGGGCGATGATACCTGCTTTGCTCCTCCCATTTAATATTCTGTTTGGCGTTTATGGAGGTATTTTGGTAAATATATTAACTAAAGTGGAATAAAATAAAAAAAATAATCAACTCCATTTGATTGATATGGAAAATATGTCACTTGAATGGGTTGTTATCGGGTTGCAAAAAGGGTTAGGGTTAGGGTCATTCTTCGAACTCGTTTTTTCAACCTGATAACAACCCATTCTCGTGACATATTTGTGATATCAATCGAAAGGAGTTGATTATCCTCTATATATCAACTTATGACTACTACATGTATCAGTAATCATAGTGACAGAATGACATATTATCGTTCATCCCTGCATTAAGCCACTTCTAAACCTTCTTCAACGGCAGAGTATAACGTGCTTTTCAAGTTCCGAGATCGAACGTATACTCTTGCTTTCTGCTTTCGTTACTCGAAGTGCAAACTCTTGTCTCCAAAGTAGATGTTATCACTGGAAGAATCCTTACCTGATTTATATGTCCTAATGATAAAACATTGTCATCGATATTATTTTCATTTTCACTCATGTAACTCAGGGCTGGGAATCACGTTATCAAAAATGATAGAGATCGTGGATAAAAATGGCGACTTTCGTCGCTTAGACTTCTTCAAACCGGTGAGTATCCTTTCATGAAGCGAGTTCGTGCATGAAATGTAGCGCAAAGTTCCCGCCTAACAATCCGATTACTCAGCCGCTTGGTGTAATGGTGCCCGAAAAACGGTTTCATCAAAAACTCGGCCACCGTGTTCAAACATTACCGATCGCAGTTGGATACGTTCCACGAACAGTGAAAGAATTTTCATATAACACCTCTTAATTCGATTTAAATCGTTTAAATTGACCAAGATGAACAGAATGAACATACAATCGATGACAATCACTTTCACAATGTTTTTGCGAACCTAACGAATTTCTGATGAGCTTAATGCACCAAATTCGAAATGGATAGAGACCACGTACAGAAGAAACTGTGTATAGGACACAGGAACAATTTGCAACCGGGATGTACACAATGCGTTTTGATCTAAATAAATCGAATGCGCCTACTCTCACTGATAAATTTAACCGTGTTATAGAGATTGTAATACGGTCGACAAGGAAGCTCAAATGGTGATTTCTCATCATACTTTCGCGTACAAGGTGATATCTATATGCTCAATTGAATCATTTCTTCATAAAGTCACGTATGATGTCCAATAAAAAATGTGTCGTTATTAAACTCCTGTCAATTGCAATCTTAACCATATATACCTAACGTTTAAAAATATGCCACTCATTAAAATGTGTTAGGCATTAATAGTATGTATCTTTCTCCTCAAAATAAGGCGATTATGAATGATCAAAGGAACGTGAATTTAATTCATTTGACAGTGGTACATATTGATTGTACTAGGGCACAGCCATATTCAATTTAAAACACTCGACTATGTTTCATATCATATAATATATACATGTAAATGAATTTCATTTTCAAAATGTTCATGCAACAGATGCATCGGGGGTTTATTTCCTGGGATGATTTGTACCATTAAACGGGACCTTTCCCAAACAAATTAAGTGACCATTTTCCCCAATTTTCAAAATTATTCCCAAAATGACTGAAATGATTAACAAATGAAAAGTAAATGACATTTTGGTGAAAACATTTGAAAAAAAAAAAAGATTTTCTCATACACAAGCTTACTCTTACCCTTTTTATCGGGCTAGAATGAAAGATAAATGAAAACCATTTTAGTTTTCATTCTCGTAGCTTAATCTCCTTATCAAATGAATTTAACATTGTGAGAAAAAAGCTGCTTCAAAACAAACTTTAAAGAACACAAGTTTCTAGTTTTTTTATGATATTGCGTTACTGAATTCACACCTTTAAATTTGTCCTTTATTTATTAGACAACAAAACAATTAAACAATTAAAATGCAGACACTGCGGACGTTTTGGTTTTGACTTACTTTGTACGAGGTTTATCTCTTGCTTTTTTACAGCATTGTGGAATAGAAAGAAAAAGTAATGACAAAAATGTTTCCCCAGTTAATTTTCAGTTATGAAGTACACTCAGAAACTTCCTCAATTGTTTTAGGTGACACAGTCGTGATGGTGAAACATGAATGTATGCAACAGAATTTGCTCAATTTTTTATTTCATCTTGAAAATCACACAAAATAAACAATGTTATGTTTATGAAGTTTTTGTATCTTATTGGTAATGGTCATTTGTAGGCACTCTACCCCCAAACTACTGTGTTACCTCAAATAACCATCATCGGTAGCAACTTTCTTAAATTTCTCAATCAATAGAACATTTGACGATGTTGGTCTTTGCTTCTTTTTATATAGTGATGAGGTGACCTAAATGATGACTTTCTAGGTGTAGACAGAGGTGATTAGCAGAAAGTCCTTTTGGATGTGGTCGTGTTGGGGTAGATCTGTAGATGCTCGGTGTCGCTTTATTTTGTATACGCTAAGCTGTGATTTTAGTCGTGTCATCAAATCAATGATACACAATAAGACAATAGACAGCAATAAAACCACAATTAATCGGTTATATCAAGTGATTTACAAAACAAGTTGAGAAAGTGAGACATACATTATCATCTCCATTTGACTTTATTTCTTGACATTTGAACTTGAATAAGGACCATAACCTATTCCGCCCAGATGACGCATTTGGTCGTCTTTTGCAAATTAAGTATACTCTGATTAGACGGCTCCTCACGAGCTGTCTGATCAGAGTAGAATTCATTTCCGTGTGTGTTCCCCCGGGAATATACATTTTATTTACGAGTAAATACAAAAAACATGCAAATGAAACCATTATTTTTTTTATATTTTAGCTGCTCAATATACATGCGGTGTCAGAATTTTCTTGGAATTTTCATTGCTGAATGGGCGTTTATTTATACATCAATGCTCGAAATGTGCAACTCCATGTAAAGCATTAACATTCTACTTAAAAAGTTGTAATTATCATTGTACATTTGTTATGATCCAATCGTTTTTAGCGATACGCATCTAAACTCATTCAGCTCAGTCCTAGGAGACGACTTGACTCTTCTTTTGCAAGTTTGTCCATCCTGATTAGGCGGCTCCTCATATATTCATACAAAGGTAAAACATTTTCTATTGAAAGACATTAATTTTGAAAATCGCATCAATGTTTTTGAAAGTTATTTTGTTATCTTGTGGCTAGTTAGTTAACTAACAGCCACCCAACATGCAGTGGAAAATATCCAAATATCCTAATTTTAGAGAATTTGAAAAGCCTCATAGTGTAAGGAACAATATGCAAATGTCGGGGGATTCAAATAATCATCTAGGAATCACCCTGTTAGTTTAGAAATCACCATCTGAGCTTCCCTGTCGACCATCTTACAATTATTTATACTTACGTTGTCGAATTTGGCTGCTACAATGTGTGCATTCTATTTATTTGAATCAAAACGCATTGTGTACATCCCGATTCCCAAATTGTTCCTGTGCCCTATCCAAGTTTTTCTAGTACCTGGTCCCTATCCATTTCGTATTTGGTGCACCGTTCACACGTTCATCATAAATTCGTTAGGTTCGCGATAAACATTGTGGAAATGATTGACAACGCGAATTGTAGGGGTTAAGACATAAAACCTTCCACTGTTCGTATCCAACTGCGATCGGTGAGGTCCGAACACTGTTGCCGAGTGTTTGAAGAAACCGCTTTTCTGGCACTTTTACACCAAGTGGTGGAGAAAATCGAAACGTAAGGCGGGTACTTTCCGCTACATTTCGTGCACGAACTCGCTACATGAAAGGATACTCACCGGTTTTAAGAAGTAGAAGCGACGAAAGTCGCCATTTTCATCCACGGTCTCTATCATTTCTGATCACGTGATTCCCAGCCTTGTAACTTCTTCCTTTCGTATGTTCATCTTTTCTTTTTAAGATGTTATATTTTTCAATTTCGTTGAAATTCTAAATCTTGATTATCAGATGGGTAGACGAAAAATTAAGATATTGATATATATAATTAATATCATACAAATGATGATGAATATATGATATTGACACGCAAGACCCAAACAAAGCATACTATAATTTTTTGGAGGCTTTCGACAAGCGTAGCTAAGCGACAAATTAGACATAAATGTATTTTCATGAGCGGTGAAACTTACAACTAAGATTCAGCTTTATCTCGACTTCCATGAATAAAGGGTCCGGTGGATCATATGAAGACTGGCATATAAAGGTTGCTCCGTCATCCCCTCTTACCGCTCTAAATGTATATTCAAGTTGGTACGTTCTGTCAACACACTGTGGTTGGTTTGTATTGGTCACTAGCGAGGCTGTCTGGTTGCTAGTTCTGTACCAAGCCATTGTAGGTTTAGGATAATCTCCTGTAGATCTACGCACGAGAGTGATGTCCTTGTCTTCTATACCAGTAACACTATTACCACTAGGGTCGCTGTTAGTGATAACAGGGATGTTCGGACGCGCTGAATAAAAAGAAACGGAACAGGATCACATACGGTCAATTGATGGACTGATTTTTCTTGCATGCACCTTTTAATAAAGAAAATATGGAACTATGGAAACGAATTAACAACTATCTTTAACCCTTTAAGGTATAGAGATAAGGCTTATCAGTGACACTATAGGTATAAACCATCCGATTATCGAAGACCATTAACGCATACATAACTAGTCACCCTGGGTACCTATTTGCACAGGATTATCTCCGATAATTGTTATTGATTGGGGTACTGTTAATCAAACCTAAATTAATGCATTTTACATTCATCTAATAGATTTTTTCAAAGAATAAAAGACGACGAGAACAAAATTTCCTTTAAGTTGATGTTTTTTTTCTTTATTTAGTGATACATTCATATCAGGATTAAGTTGTAGAAAATTAAACAAACAATGAAAATGTATATTACGGTGTGAATTATACAAAATCAAAATTAATAATATGACTTATGTGTTCTCCCTGAGAGATCCGTAATTTGTTTTCCGTTTGTCATCAATTGCAGGGAATATTGTTGCCAAAAAATACCGTTCATGACTCGAGATACATACTTTGTCTTTGCATATTTCTCAACAAAGCTGAATCGTTTTACTTCAATTCCCATTCAAACCGTTTCCAAAATATATAAAAGAATGTTTTTCAGCGCAATATTGCTTTGTAAAGGAGTTAAACCTAGTCCTTCTTATAAATGTAAAACAGTAAAAATCAACTCATTTTGGCAACGAAACATGCTTATATTTCCGTAAAATACGTGTCCATGGGTGATGAATTTACCAAAAGCTCGTAGTTGTAGTCACAGTCGGAGGAATGATCTAATTTGCTTGTCCGTGAATTGGTAATATTTATCAACATTTCATCATCTTCAGGCTTAATAAAAAACGATCAAATTACTGCTCTGAATCTACATTGATGTCCGACTTGCGATCGGAAACACCAAATTGGCTAAATATTTTAAAAAGGCCGTCTTTATAACGTCATTTATTTGACGGCTCGATTTTCAATCGCCTTTAAACTTTGAACAATAGCTCCGTGTCATAAACATCCTTTACAGGTCGCGTGCCGTATGCTCTGGTTTTAATTGGATAGTATTTTTAGAAATGTGTTAAGTTACTAAAGAATTGCATGAAATCCTTATCGAGTCTTTACAAATCGGCAGTGTTTTGATCTTTTATGACCGGAAGTCTTCTCATTAAATAGTCTACGGGTCGCGTGCCCTATGTTCTTTTTAATTGGATAATATTTTTAGAAAAGTGTTAGTTTGTAAAGAATTGCAGGAAATCCTTATCAAGTCTTTACAAATCGGCATTGTTTTGATCTTTATGACAGGATATCGAAGGCCGCTTTCAGTTTTATTGGGGGTGGGTATTTCATTTCCCTTCATCTCAATCCCATAGCGTCTCTTTTAGAAGTGTGCCGCGTGACCACTATCAAAAGATTCGCTCTAGAGCAAAAGTTTAAACTTTGACCCCATGATTTTATCATCGTATATGAAAGAAAACATATTTGTTTAATAAGAAAATAAACTTTGGAGAAAATGACGTGTGTGTTTATTTGTGTAATTAAGGGTTGAAGTTGAATCAATTTTTCAGCTGTCAAAAAGCGTTCTATGCAGTAATCGATAGCCCGTCAAAATAGGTTTTATACGGTAATAGGTATACCGGCGAAAAGCGTTTTATGCGGTAATCGATAAGGCGGCGAACGGCGCTATATACCGTAAAGGGTTAATGATGAAAGGGTAAAATGATTAGTAAGATAGTATTGTTCATGAATAATAATTATAGGATGGTAACTCACATACTGATAGTGAGAATTATTATTCAGATTCTTTAGAGAAAGTTGTATATATATAATAAGCAACGTTAAATTATCAAGTTGATTATACTTTCTGTGTGTCTAATATTATGACTACGTAAGTCAATTCCAATCTTGCAGCTTCAAATACTAATAAGATAACTAACCATAACGTAATGATTGTTTTAAGTTGTCATAAACCAAATTGACAATAACAATATTAAAATTACTTCCCATCAATTTTATGGCGTACTTTATGATTTAAGCTACACATTTCGGCAATCTCCAAATAACTGGAGCTTCCCCTGGTATGTACGTCAATAAAGCCAGAATACTAATTCACAATACAATTATTCAAGTTCTTGAAAAATTAACATTTCACAACAAATACTTTAAATTCCCTTTCAAAGAGTAACATGGTGATGCTTTCAAAAGAGACAATGAAGGTTTTGTCAACAATGAGCGATAAAGCAGTCAGTTGAAAATTGCGGGGTAAATTTCGAAAATCGTTAGGGACCAATGAAAGTGGACAAATTCTCAATTTTGAATATCGGTGTTGTTGTTGTTGTTGTTGTTGTGGCTTGATCATGTGACTCTTTTATACAGGTGCCCGTCACTCGTTTTTTGAGCGCTTATCTTTATTTAAGACTTAACTCGAATGTAAACAGTAATGTCAAATTATTACCACCACAGTACAAGCGATGTAATGCCATAGAAATGTGATGCTTTGCCATATTTTGACATATTGCGTCAAAACTCATTATACCCAGCTTTGCCGTATTTTGGGCGACATCTTGGCTTTAAAGTATCTAAAAGCTCAGATTGTATACTACTTATCAAATTGATAAATACCATATATACCAATATGTAACAATTCAACGATCACATAACCTATTTACTTCGTCACGCATTTCTATATTTGTTTCGACGTTTAAGAATGTTTACAGGTATAAACTGTTACACAAAGCTTAAACCGAGGATGTTATGTCGGCATAATAATTCAATTGTCGGAATTAATCATGAACCTTAAGTGCAAAACGTTGTTACGGATTCCTAAATATCGAACGAATGGCAACACCATCGAAACAGTTTCAATTCAAATCATATCTAAAATAAACTTGTTATATTTCATTTTAATGTATTTCGAAGTACTTCAAATCTACCGTAAAACAACATGTTAGAAATCCGTTTTTACATGCAAGGTAAAACAACTTGTAAAAATCGCATTGATATCCAAACTCATTTAATTAAATGATGAAGCAGTGTCATTTCAAAACTGCCTCATTCAACTATCATTTTTTTACAGTACTATTAATTCAATGTTCAGATTTACGGCTCACCTCGAAGTACTAGCTCAATACATGTTATATTCTCTCGTGGTTGTGTAGAACGCTTAAATATGTAAACGCCCGCAAACGACATGTCCATTGATGGTATAAGGATGGACATATTCCCAGCAGAAACGTTCCCAGTTGTCTCGACACTGTCATCAATATCAAGAGTGTACGACATGCCATCATCAAAGTAAACCGCTGACAATATATTTGAGGTGTTGGTACCATTTGTTTTAGAAAGTTGATACCCTACGAAGTTGCCGGAAATACCGCCATTGAACACCAGGTCAACCGCATCATTCTCATAGCCAACGATTTTCTCGATATCAGGGCAAGCTATGGAATATAGATATGTTATAAAACATACAATCTTTATACGGATTAAGATTGTGGCAAATATTAAGGAAAGGACAAAGTGCACAAGCTCTTTTTTGTCTAGGCACCTCTTTCTTACTCATGATTATTCTTTAATTATGATATTGATAAAAAGACTCTTTCAAGAGTGTCGCCACGTACTATAAGTTGTCTAGATTGATTTTGAGGGGCATCTCAGGGGTAAACGTAATAGCTCATTACACGTTACATTCTCATGTTGTAGTGTAATATGCTTTAAGAGGAAAACGCTCGCTCACAATGTGTCCACAGATAGTATTTGGATGGACAGGTTTTCAGCAGAAACGTTCCCGATTGACTTGACACCGACATTAAAAGGTAGTTTGTCGAGGCTTCCATCATCGACGTATAACGCTAACAATATTTAGGTGTCGACACCATTTATTTTAGAAACTTGATACAGTAAGCTGTTGCCGGAAATATCGCCATTGAACAACAGGTCCACTGCATCATTATCATAGCCAACTAAAGTTTTGTTTACTAAACCCCTTATCAAAAGAATATGGAAACACAAAATTGATATATATATATATATATTGCCGATATGAAAATTATTTGAAATGATGTTCAACACTTCTAAATACATTGAGCTACTTAACGTAGACGCTTATTAGAAATGTGTTATAAGCCGGGGACGATTCACCCGAAATAGTGTAACCCTTCAATATAACTATATTCGAGGTGTAATTATTAGCTCACGGAAGTACCCGAGAAGTTTCGGTTGTACACAAACACAATATATCAACCCTCGGATTATACACACTAACAAGGTTTCGCAGCCATCTTGTTTTGCGAGTCAACAAATAGTCACGTAACAAACACCCATTGTAATTGCATTGCGTAAAGCGTTGTTCTACGAAAGATTTCTTCTATAACACCCCAAAAAATAAAGAAATGATATAGACAGTTATAAAATTTGATAATTTTTCTATCATAAAACAGATCCTGTTCATTATCTTTCATCCAAAATAACGTTGTTCATGTTGCATTAACTATTGTACCGTGACACGTCATAGTTTTCACTACTGATATTTATAAGACGACGGGTCGTGCATTTAGGGACACATTTAGTCCAAAACAGCTTCTTACTTCTTAAAGTATGTTCACCGAATTTGAGTTTACCACACAGTCCCTTAGTTTCATCGAATTGTGTTCTTACAAAGAATGAATTTCCACTGGCTCTCATGTTGCTTTACATTTGTTTGTTCAAAAAGAATCCTGCAGTTAGATTTATAATGTACGAAATTTTACTAAAACACTACTAGTAGGCCTATAAAAAACTACCCATCCCTTGGGCAATAATTGAATTTTCTGGACTTTTCAAATGAAATATAAAAAACCGCCTTCATCCAAGCACCAGCCTGGTTTGTTTACAAACATCACAACATTGCCGATTTTTTAAAGCATTTGCTCTAAACTCAGATGCTTTCTGCTATCATATATATTCAATGGAAGTGCTTCTGGCAAATCAATTACCTACACATGCTTCCGGGTTATTTAGAGCCTTATGACATGGCACAGGCAAATACATGATTAAATATCAATGATGAGTAGGTTGCTCATTTTGTCCAGCTGATTGACTTAAAATAAGGCAATTGAGGTCTTTTAGAATCATCAAAAGAGAGTTCCAATCAGGTGTATTCCCCATATTAGCTTGTTCTGTCCTTTTTTATTCGAAATGTGGGCGACATTGGTGCAGTGGTAGAGCGTCGGGCTATTGTACCGGGGGTTTCGGGTTCGAATACCTATTAGGCGAGGTGAAAATTTCGTGACTAACCCACAAAACCTGCGCGATTACTGGTTTAGTATTTAGGAAGCAGTCATCGACAGTGGCTTTGAACAAGCTTTAAGCTTCCTTCACAATCGATGTAAAACAAATATGGTGAACTGGTGAATGGTGAACTGGAAATAGCCTATTTAATAATTTAGGACTAAATACTTATGTGACCAAAGAGCCGTACAGAAAAATTCGGAAAAAGGTCACAACGTTCATTAACTCTTTCCTTCTAATTTGAATTCGGGCAGATCTAACTAGTAATTACAGACAATAGTTAAAAAGATATATAAAATCCGACTTGTTTGCGGTATTTGATAGAATCTTTATGACCATTTTCTCAATTTTTAAAAATAATTTCTTAGGTCATCTTCTTTTGTACAATGTATCATCAACATGAACAAAACTTTTTTTTAAATCTGCAAATGAAACTGTTTTATTCCTTCAATTATGTACTAATTTCATTTAATAAATGATATTTCTATATCTTTGATTAACCCATTGTCCCATATGGGGATTTGTGAATTATTTAACTCCATATGTAAGAGGAATTAATATTTAATAAGCAATATTTTCCCTCTGATAAAAGATATAAACCATTGAAACAAATGGAGTTATTCTGCATTTTGCCGCTGTGGTTTTTAAAGTCATTTGTGAGAGGTGCGGTAATGTGTGGTATAATGGGGTAATGGGTTAGTATTCACAGAAATAAAAATATATAAACTTGAAACCCTCTTGAGACAGGACATCAAAATTCATTGAAATCTCGGCACCGAAAGGTGTCCGAACGCTGTATCTAGGAGACACAGATCATTTTGGTACTGTGTAGTACGTCGGAATCGATTTGTTTACTCGCTAGTCTCGTTTCAAAATGACCTTCACCTTAAAAATGTTACTATTTTTGGCAAACCGTGATTGTGTGTATCAACCAGCTATGTATTTGTTGGATTCGCTGAATATGGTGTAGGCTGACCGTTTTTTTTAACTAAATGAAAACAGGAAAATTGATTGATATTGAATAGAATAAAATATGGCAAACCTTTTAGTACTTATATATGTTGCATTAATCGGAATTGCAATCTCAGGTATTTCTTTGTGTTCTGATTTTATTTTGATTTTGAAAGAAATTATAAAGTTTATTTTTTATTTTTGCTTGTTTACTTTTTTATGAACAATGGTTAAAGGACATTTTCTAAAGTTTTATAGAAAAAAATGACCCTTTCATAGAATTTTCTAAGACTTTGATTGGTTACTCAAAAGTTTATTGTGAATTAAAAAATGAAAAGAAAAATGCAGGTCGACGAGTTAGTTTTTTCTTAAATTGAGAGTTTCAATCATCAATGGTAACCGTTTGGGGCAAAAATGTCAAAATGACCATACCATCTTCAAAGGTAATAAAATAATTTTTGGAAAGTTTATTTACACAAAAAACATGAATTCATACATTCAATACTTAGTTAAGTCAATGTTGTTATTGATTATTATACAAATAAACGAAGATATTTAAAAATTGCTTTCATAGAATTTTCTTATTTTTCAATATGTGAAGTAAAATCTAATCTTGAAATACAAAATGCAAAAAAAGTATATGTTGATGAGTTAGTTTTTCTGTAAAATGACAGTTTCCATGATAACCTTATTTGAAAAGCATTTATAAAATCGACTAAAATAACTTTAAATTTGAAAAATAGAAGCTCGGGGCTAAATTTGCATGAGAAATTTGTAATAATGTTTATAATCTTTTATAGTTATATGGGTAATATGATTATTATTTGAACAAAATTGCATGAAGTAAATTGTATCCGAATTAAAACGTGTATCCAACTACTATGCAAGTACCTTTTCGGTAACAGATAATTATCTCCCTTTGATGCGCAGATGAAGTGCGCAGAAAAAACTACAGAGAACGTCCTTTAAGGTAGCAGTACGCACTAACGGGCCTTCGTTTGGGACGGCAGGTGCACGTCTGTTAAGTCTCGCCTCACTGAGTCGCGAAAACAAAACGGACGAAAGCAATATTTACACACCAAATGCACATTGCCTGTGGCTCTTTAAAAATATGAAAAAAAATCTGAACAGTTATCATAAACCCTATTCCTTGAGCAATAACCGGTCATGAACGTGCCAAAACATCATGTGTCCGAGGCCCAATTTTGACACATTTTCAACTTCTATACAGAATTCCCTGCGAATACAGGAGGTCTATCGCCACTGTTTGCGCTTTCCACACAGTCTAGGCATACAACTTATCCACAGAAAAGTGGTGCACGACCATGAAGATTTTTTGATATCGTCCAATGTATGTACCCACCTGAAACATGCACTATTTTGACGCCCTTTTCGGTGTTTTTCCCAAGCAGCCGATAAGTTCCATTATTGACACTTCCAATGCAGAAATTTGTGTAAACAGCATATTCGTATTATTCAATATACCCTAATGAAACTTTATAATAACATTCACATTCAACAAAAAGCATAACAATGTCTCAGCACTGCTTATTATCAAGAATTTCTTCTTCAAACGGGTTGGAAGGCCCTACCAATTGGAAACTAAAGGTCAATTAGTGTTTACTGCCCCCTAAAATCAAATGCAATATCTGCCATATATAGGATGGAGGGATACCCCGTACCTAGCTTCTCGTAGTATAGGGGCTATTAGCTAGTCAAGACGGATTCTACTATCTGCGTTGTCACTAGACTACCTCTCGTAGCAAATCTTTTGAAAAAATTACAATTGATAATGAGAACGTTTGTATTTTTATGTATGCGGATGATATTGTTATTCTTGCTGAGTCTTCTAACGATTTGCAAATATTATTGGATGCTTTAAATGAGTGGTGTGTACTTAACAAAAATGAATATAAAATTAATGCAAATAAAAGCAACGTTGTGCACTTTAGAATCAGTTCAGAAGTTCATTCGCAGGTCATTTTAAGTGGAGGATCAGAGCAGATAAATATTGTCGACAATTATATTTATTTGGGTATTTTCCTAAATGAGCATTTAGACTATGATGAAACTGTCAAATTTGTAGCCAAAAGTGCCAGTCGGGCATTGGGTTTGTTGATAGCTAAATGTAAATTGAGTGGCAGTGTACCATATAGTGTTTATACAAAGCTTTACGACACCCTTGCCTGGCCGGTTTTAAGTTACAGCGCCCCTCTATGGGGACATTGGTCTTATTCTTGTATTGACGCTGTACAAAATAGGGCAATTCGTTTCTTTTTAGGTGTCGGAAAATATGCTCTTAATGATGATGTTTCCGGCGAAATGGGTTGGAATCCCCCATATTGGTCGAAGCTTTCATCCATGAGTACGACACGAATACACAAACGCTTGGCAACATGGTCTTTTAATAATGCCAGTCGCTCATGTAAGAATTGGTGTTTTAAGATAAAAGGTTTTTATGAAAATAATGATTCAGGAACTTATAACAATTTTAGCACGGTTATATCACGGTCTTTTGCCTATAGTGTCCAAGCAACGTTATTACATGATTTTAAAGATAAGTGGTTAAACATAATTAACAAGCCTATAGGACCTTCAGGTCTGGCAATAATAAGTTAAGAGTATACAGATCCTTTAAATGTGAGTTTGATGTAGAAAAATATTGCCAACTTGTATAACCACCAAGTCACCGATCTGCATTTTGTATCCTTGTAGCTCCGATTAGGATTGAAACGGGACGGTACGAGGGGCTTCAAGAGAAGCACAGAAAATGTCCGTTTTGTATCTCCAATGTAGTGGAAAATGAATTGCATGTCATTGTCCTGTTTATAGCGATTTTAGAAAATAACCTTTCACTAACCTTTCACTAAAGCTTGTTCTTTATACACCGAATTTCCAACTTTGTCTAACCATGACAAATTTCGGTTTCTGTTTTGCAACCAAAATATGATAAGAATTTGTGCCAAAACCTGTTTTAAAATCTAACAAACACGTATGTTTTTACTTTAGCTAGTTTCTCTGTAAATTGATAAAATGAAATAAGGTTTTTTACTGCTAACCAGGCTATCATCTCACTAGATAGTTTTATTGTAAAATTACTAGTTTTTTTATATTATGTTTTTTTTTTCTTTTAAAGTATGTCATCTTTGCCGTTCATTTAGAATCGTTTCTTTTTTTATGCCATTATTAGTTGTAGATATTATGTTATAATGTAATGATAGGCTTTTTATGTTTTTGTATCTTTTGCTTATATCACTTTTTTATGATCTCTTGTTCTAAATAGGTCGATTTCTTTATGTCTTTAACTAAGATGTTTTTGTCTTGTATCTTATCGCATTTAGACTCATCTCTTATAACTCCATAATGGAGTGGTATTGTATCTTATATGAAATGAAATCTTATGTTGTA
Source organism: Cerastoderma edule (assembly GCA_947846245.1). Lineage (NCBI taxonomy): Eukaryota > Metazoa > Mollusca > Bivalvia > Cardiida > Cardiidae > Cerastoderma > Cerastoderma edule. The sequence goes on from OX401408.1 coordinate 160,369, forward strand.
CATGTGTTTATAACTGTACAATGATGAGATGTAAATTAAGATTACCACTAGCACTAAACAAATGGAGATACTGTGATTTAAATCTTCGCCTTTACGTTTTTGTCTGCAATGATATTACATGAATTACGACTGAGAAGATCGATTTAATGTCATTCTTGTGTTGAATCAGAATTAAAAGTCACTTAGAGAAAATCGCGGTTTTATATACCGAAACTTCGGTGCATAAAAGAGTTTCAGTTATTTGTCAATCAACACAACTGACTTCGCCGATGTTTGATGTCAACTCCTTTAAAAAAAGCGCGAGTGCAAAAATTTTGATTGGAAAGCAATTAAAGTAATCAAAGTCATAATTTCTGTATAATTGAAATAGTAAAGGATGGCGAATTACTAAATGGTGTACACGAGAAAGTGTCACCTTCAACAAACTTGACAATCAACAATACAATACAATACAAAATCTTTATTTCACTCAATTACTTTTACAGAAGATATGAGGTTAAAATAACATGAAACATAATGTAAACGAGGCGTCTGCTTTGTAATTCTCACTGGTCTCTACCTCTCTATCTCTACCTCTCTATTTTTACCTATCTATCTCTTCCTCTATATCATCTTTCATATATCACTATCTCCCTCTATCACTATCTCTCTATTTGTCATTCCATTGAGAAAATACATATGCTAACGGTTTTAAAGAGAAAGTCTAAGGATAAACTTGAATCAAATGCGTGTTAAACGAATCACAAAACAATACTTTGAACTATGAGGTCGCTTAACACAACATGTTCATAGATACATATCACTTGAATATACATATACATACATATACATACATATACATACATATACACACATTAATACATATACACACATATACACATATACATACACACACACATATACATATACATAGCATTTTGTTAAAATATAGTAACTTAAGAATAGATTTAAAATAGTTTTGATGAATTTACAGAGCCGAATTTGTTCGTCTTTAGATTTGCAGTTTATCAATGATTCAAATGTAAAAATGTTTTTTCTGTTTATAAATCTTTGCGGAATTAGTAATTTTCTTTGATTCGATATAAATGTACATTCGAGGAGATAGTGAAATTCGTCTCCAATTGTGTTAATGTTGCATAGTGTACATTTTCTTTCATTTAGATCCACATTTGACCATCTTCCATGCTCAATTGGTAATTTGTGGTTATTTGTTCGGAACTTAATCATGTATGTTAGTAGTGGCTGGGGGATTTCTATAAGATAATTTTCAAAGCCAAATTTCTTTTTTATGAGTTTGTAAGTGTAGCAACTGTTATTATTTCATATTATTCGATGCCATTCATTTATGAACAAATCTTTGAGTTTTTGTTTAACTGTAAGTTTTAACCATTTCTTGTTTGGGGAATTCTGAATATCCCAAATATTGTTCAAGCCACATTTTATTAAGATATTTTGTGTGTTTCCAATCAAATTGAATAAAGGTGACGTGGTGTGTTCTGGTGCTGTGTTGGTGAACAAGTGATAGATATATCTGTATACATTATGTAGTAAAGTATTTGGTTTGATTTCTGTAAGTTTAGTCCAATATGAAATTGTTCTGGTTTCTATTTCAATTTGTAATGGAAAAACACCTGTCTCTCCATATACAATAAAGGTAGGCGTAGACTTTTTCAATTTTAGTATGTGTTTTAGGATTCTTAGTTGAACTCTTTCTATGACGTCATTATTTCCACGACCCCACAGTTCACATCCGTAGAGTAGGATTGGTTTAACAGTTTTTTCAAAGAGCTCAATGTGCATGTCTATAGGAAGTGTTAGTTTGTTTATTTTTTCTAAGAAGACTATACATTAGAGTGGCTTGTTTCGAAATTGCATGTTTTGAATTGAAAAAGGACCCTGAACGACCAAACATTAATCCTGAGTACTTATACTCCTTAACAATGTTTAATGGAGCATTTCCAAAAGTGAAATTGTAAGTTTTATGTCTACCTTTTGAAAACACTACAATGTTAGATTTAGAAATGTTTACTGTAAGTTTCCATTTATCACAATAAGTCTGGTATATATCAAGTGCATTTTGTTATTCCTGTTCTGTGTCCGCCATTAAAACCGTGTCGTCTGCGTAAAGAAGAATGAAAAGTTTAAAAAACACATTGATTTCGTTATTCACGTTAATATAATTGACGTCTGGTATGGTAATACCATTAAGAATGCCTGAATCATTAAAAAAGCATGAAGATCATTCAGGTATAGAGAAAAAATTATCGGTGAAACGTTTTCTCCCTGTCTCAGCCCGATCATGCACGAGAAAAGCTCTGAGCACGTGGTCCCTTGACTCACACATGATTTTATGTCATTATACATGTGTTTAATTAGACGAAAACATTTTCCGTTGATATTAAATGACAACAGTTTATGCCAGACCCCGTTTCTCCAAACAGAATCAAAAGCTTGCTTTAAGTCAATGAAAGCACAAAATAATTTGTGTTTGTTTTTGAATGCTTATTGGATTAAACTATGTAAAATAAACATGTTGTCTGTCGTGGAAAACCCTTTTCTGAATCCCGATTGACAATCATTTATAATATTGTGTTTTTCGGTATAATTATGTAATCTTTTATTCAAAATGCTCGTGAACAGTTTTCCCAGACAACTCAACAATGTAATAGGGCGATAATTTGAAGGATCATTAGGATTCCCCTTTTTTTTGTAGATCGGACGTATCATGCCGACTGACCATATCTTTGGGAAAACCCCAGTATCTAAAATTAGATTGAAAAGTTTAAAATAGACATGTTTAAGTGACGGATAGCTTGTTTTTAGATGCTCGTTTAAAATATTATCTTTGCCACCCGCTTTATTGTTTTTCAGATTCTTGATAGAATTTTCTATTTCTGAATAAGTGATTATTCCATTTATTTCACAATTAGTATTTTGTTCATCATTTTCGTCAACAATTGTCAAATTGGATACGTCATTCTGCGTTGCCTCAATATGATTAATGGATTTAAAAAAGTCATATGAATCCGAATCAGAGCAGCCGGTTTTATTTGACGGTTTATCGCTATTTAAAACTTTCCTATACGTTCTCGGGTCTGAGGTTTTTGTTCGTTTCAACTTTTCTATTGTTCTGTTTCGCTCGTTTTTTGAGTACTTGGACAGCACTGATTTATATGTTCTACTGCATTGTTTTAAGTGATGCCTATTTATTTCTGATTTGTTTAATTTAAAACGATATTTAGCTCTATGAAATTGTTTTAGTGCCTTGTCACAGTCTCCCTTGAACCATAGAGGACGATTTTTCTGTTTGAGTTTATGTATTTGACACGTATTATGACAGGTATTTGTTTTGGTCTGACCAAAACATTTGTTTGTTGTTTCATGAAGCAGATTTCCAAGGCTGTCGACGATTTGATCGACATCATTTTGCACGATCTCGTTTTTGCATTGACTATCTGAGATCTTTTGCAGAAGTTCATCCATACACTTTGTATCGATGCTTCGGCAGAAGGTATCAGATCTTCTATGATTCCATCGGACTGTCGTTATTTCTTCGGTATGTTTACAATTACATATCAATGGATTATGGTACATGTATGATAAAGACAATTCTACAGGACAATGAACATCGGATAACAATGGGCAAAAATCTAGCACTTGTAAAGTTTCAACATGTTTAAACAATTTAGAATTACATATAAAATAATCAACAGTGCTCGCATTTTTACAAGTTAATTTACCACCTAAATCACCCTTTACTCTACCATTTAGAATAAACAAGCTTCTCTCCTGTAAGAAATCAATAAGTTGATAACCCAGATTATTGATTGATGGATCACTATTTTGTCGCTTTATTTGTACTCTTGGGTTTTGAAATGCTACCATTTCACGGTTATATTCCTCAATTAACTCCTCCGAGTTAAAAGATTGGAGAATACAGTTATCCATCTCAATATAATCTGCGTTACTCTTGATACGAGAGTTAAAATCACCGAATAACAACACGTTTGTAAATCTATCATTAAAGGAAGCTATTTCTTGTGAAAGAAGGGAATATGGTTCGTTTACAGAGTATAAGGAGTTTTCTGGGGGTATATAAATCACCCCACACAGAAGATCCTCATTATCGGCAAACTGTTTTGATAAAGTAAACCAAATAGCGTGCTTGCTTTCTGTTTCATAAATAGTCACATGAGCTGTTAAACTGCTCTTAATTAACAACCCTATTCCTCCAGACTTTCTATTTGATAATTTACATCTATTATTTGAATAATAAGTATAACCCTCTATGTTGAAATAGTTGGAATCATCCATCTTAGTTTCTTGCAGTCCGACAATATCGTACTTATACACTGTTTCTATAAACTCTGGAAAATGTTGTTTGCTGAGTAAGCCACAATCATTCAAGCTAAGAAATTTAATATTGGAAATTGTTTTTGGTTGTGTAGGTTGCTCTTCAAGGCTGTGTTCTTTGTAATAGTTCTGGTTTATTTCTTCCACAACGTTTCTATTATGTGTTTCTAAACTCGGCCGATCACACTTTTTGGTCAGATATTGCGTATCCCCCTCACATTCCTAACGGTTGTTAGCCACTGAGTTGCACGCATGTTGGGTTGTTATTGGATCTAGATGAACTGGATGGTTTACGGTGGTTGATTCCGTTCGCACGAAAGATTGGTCACTTTGCGAACGGTTGGTCTCGGTTGACGGGATTTCGGGTTGAAGTATTCCTACGTCTGATCGATGTTTTTTAAGGTGTTCCTCCTCCAAGGGGGAACGGGCTTTGTGTTTCTGACTCTGGGATGGTCTTATTGGTGTGTTTTCCTGGTCCCCATAGCCGGCCAGTGCTTGAAAACGGTTAGGAAGGGGAATATGTGGTCTCTGTGGGTTGTTCCTGTTACGCTGATCGTGTCGACTGTCTGGTGCAGGCACATTGTTGTGGTTGTTTGTACTTTTTCGTGATGAGAGTGCTCGTTCGGGATGTACTGGCTTCCATTAACGTACAGTTTATCACGGACTAAAACAACCTTGTTATTCTTGTTTTCTTTCAGTTTTCTCATGACAGGTTCGAGGGTTTTTCTTCGCTGTTCTATCTCGTAAAGGAATTGCTCTCTTATTGAGTAGCCGTTTCTTTCCGTGTTTACATTAAACGATTCCCTTCTTATCGTTTCTCTGTCAATGTATCGTTCGAATTTAGCCACTATCGGTCTGTTGACGGGTCTACCATATGATGTTCTTTTCGCAACTAGTCTATGTACTCTATCGAATTTGATTTGGTCAATAGAATCGGCAGAGTTTGGGAGGACCGTTGTTTTCAGGAAACTCCTTAAAATATCTTCAGTACTTTCATTTCGGCCGTCGGTCTCTTGTATTCCAAAGAACAAAAGGTTTTCCTGCATGCTTCTTGTTTTAAGCTCTAAAAATTCATCATTTAGCCTATCATAGTTATGGTTTATTTGACTTATTCTTTCTTTGAGATTCTGGTTTTCATTGTTTAATGTTTTTATGCTTTTATCTATTTTCTCCTTAGAATCGACATACTCATCAAACAGGCTACTTATTGTTAAGCATGATGACTCGACTTCATTCATCTTAGCAGAAATGGATACATTTTCTTGTTTAAGGTTATTAACATCACTTTGAACACCTTTGATACTGTGCTCAATATCCGATAGTTTCGAGACACTGAATTCGATGGCTGTTAATCTTGACAAAACACTCGAGGTTGTCGACTGATTTTGATGGAGATCGTGTTGTATCTGTTGTAACATACTGTAGATGCCGTTATTTTGGACATCTTGTGAACACATACTAGCGTTGTGTGCTTGGATATTGCTGTATTGCGATGACATATTGTTGAATGGCTGGTTTCCGCCCCTGTTGTCGTATGTGGGTGGGGTATTGTAGGCATATGTTGCATAAAGTTTCTCGGATCATTTACCTGTATACTCCCAACGTTTTGATTTGATGTAACAGTATTGCCTACTAAATTCGTGGGTTCGATAGTTGGTTGCGATGATCTGCTATTGTTCAGGGAATTGTGGCGTCTTGACGGATAATCATTCAATTCAGTTCCCGCCATTTTTGGTCCTTTGTCTGTTCCTTTGTTAAGTTTTTTGGGTGGCATTTTTACCTTTTTTATGAAATAGTATTCCAATCTGCAAACTCTTCCGTGATGGAACGTGTAAAAGAAGGTCACTATATTCCAATATCGGTTCACAAACTTCCAAATTAAAGACTTTGTTATACTTTTCTTAAATTAATTTACAGAGCGACTAAATGTGCGTCCATGTTGTTTAGCCTCGTTCTCGTAACACAAGCAGATGATGGACTGAACAAGTGTGAAAATAGGATTATCCCGTATCGGAAATGGCATTTGATAAACAAGCTGGTTCCCGAGTTCTAATTCAAAGTACTGCGATTACGAGAACCATCGATACATGGTTCTCTGCTTTACAGTAAAAACAAATCGATACTTAATCGAGATCGGTAACCACGCGGTAAACAAACATCAAATGCTCGCGGAAAATAGTCGGCCCCAGCAACTTTCGCCAAATTTGTTTTTCTTGCGCCATTTCCTTAATTTTGTCGCAAATGGCGCCATTTGCGAAGGCCAGCGTGAACCCTGCCTACTTAGTATATCGACCCTGAAAGCATCAGTCTGTTTCAATATTTTACTTGTTGTTTGATTGAAACGATATTATTAAGGTGAACACGGTTTTTAGCTGTGACAGTTTACTTACAAATATTTCAAGGATATTATACATGCACTGCTGTTAGACTTAACATTGTTCTACAGTGAAATGATGAGCTGAAAACGAGAGTCGAGTCATGACGTCAAGTCTATAATTTGTCGTCAAAAACCAATTATTTTTAACTTAACCTAAAAGCATTTCAAAGATACAAAATTCATTTAAGGTATGCTTCTTACCCGACAAAATTGTCTCCCGGATTAACTTGGTGCAATTATCTTGTACAATTTCTAAGCAATGTGTCTTGTCTTTAAAACGTGTTTTTTTTTTAGACTCAGCAATTATAAAGAGACCGCTAGATGTTTCTGCTTGTGTGGGGGGAAACGTTACTATTGCCTGGGAATATGACAACCCAACCGACATATTTGTTGCATCATGGACTTTTAACAACGGGACTTTATATACCATTGGGCGAAAGGTTTCAAATGACACTCCTAAAGTTGAAGATTCATCACCGGTGAACGTGGAGTTTATTGAAAATGGCAGGATACAACTGATTGCCACATTGTCCTCCTATACGGGGACATATGATTTGAGCTTAACATATAACACCGAAAGACCGGACAGTGACTCGGTCGATATAACCATTAACGGTATGATAATAATTTGATCAAACAATCTTAAAGAAGCTTGTTTTCCAAACCTATTGGGTGCAGTGATTGCGTAGGATTAATATGATTGGGCATCATGCAATATGGAATATAACGAGCTAAACATCTTAGATAGCGAATCTATAATTTTACCTATGGAGACTAGCTAAATTACGATCGAAGTTTTCGTATGACGATGAACGAGTTCTTAATGTGCACGTGTATTCAATAATTGTGTAGCAAGTGTGTACTGCCCGTCGTTCCTCCTATAGATTGTTTACATATATGAGCATGCTTCCTTTACATGTCTAGTGAAATTTATCGATTTTCTAAGAAGAACATTGTAATACTTGACAATTAATATTGTGTATGTATTGTCATAGAAAGATAAAGTAAGGCATGTTTATTAATAAGGCTGTATTCCCTTAAAAATTATTGCCATATTGCCATTTCATTTAGATGTGCCACAGTCCTTAGCGTTCAAGGAAAATCTTACTACCCATACTATTACTTGCTCAGGATCATCTAGTATACCGACGGTTATACGGGTACGTAGCGTTCAAATGATTCAAATATCAATATACAAACACAGTTTTATAACTAGAAATTGCGTTGGCAACTATCTTTCAAAAAGTCTTGTTCGATATCACTTTGCAGTTTTGTAGCAGCCTAAAGAGCCATAATACAGAAAACGGCTCAACATACTCAACGAAATGTATTGGCGTAGATTAGTATTTATACATTTACATACGACGCCTAATGTGGATGCATTGATTAATTTCCTGTGAATCATTTTTGAAGTTTAAACTTTTAAATGTACACTTGCAATTAGCAATCAACAAAATGTATTCTAAGATCATTTTACGAATACAGCACTTCAATGGATGTGTATGACATTCTAATTGATAAGGATAGCGGAAATATCAAGACATTTTGAGTAAATCCCCTAAATCACTGCTGCATGTCTAGATTGTGCTTACCATAACCACAAAAGGTCTTCCAAAGAAACAACAAAGTGTGATCTATTTGCATGATTATTTCCTGAAATAAGCGAATGGTTATCTCTATCAAACTGTATTTAAACCGTGAAAATTTAACCCCTGTACTTCACCCAACCAAAGAGACACTCTCGTTATGCGTGAAATGGCAGTAAAAAAGCCATTTGAATGAACACCTTAGTTGTTGTTTTATTGCTTTTACTAAAATATGTTTATTTTTCTATATAAACATTTGTAGAAAAATTAACGCACAATTGCAGTGCACCTTTCAAGGAATAGAATAGTTTTCGTTTAAAAGATTGTGTTGGAAAAATATTGTCATACTGTTCTGTTTTTGCAGCCGTGTTGGCGACATTTTGGATGTCATAGATTGGTTGCTCAACGTACTGTTATATAAAGACAGCAAATAGAAATAAACAAATCAAGGACTTTTGATTCACTTCTATTCTCATGAACAAAATTGTGAAATTAATTATATGAATTGAATTCCAGTTTCAATGTTCATGACCTTCCATATGACAGTCTGTGGCAAATGGTAATACTATGGCTAGAAGGTTGGGCAAAGGATTGCTTTTGCACAAGACAATAGGAAGGAAAGCTAAAACTCTACGAACGCTTACAAAAATATATAAAAACATGGTTTTGTTTTCGTTATTTCCCATTTGCTTAAAGTTCTTCAAAATCCGGGATTTCTAACTAATCAATAAGTAAAGTGAAGCTAATTTACGTAATCAGTCAGCTTTATTGATATACATGTATCACCATATCTCATAATGATTTTTATTTCCATACAATTCCATTTATATAATTACTGTATCATTGTAGGTGAGTACTTCAGATGGAAACTTCAGATATGTAGCTAGCCCCTACATAAGGAATGTAACAACTGAAGGAATAGAGTGTTGCTACAATGGCTCATCAGCTAACTGTTCAACCGAGACTTTCACCGCAACATATGACGGAACCCTTTATTGCCAGCAAGTGCGGGATGCATCAAGTACGTTATACCCCTTGTTTATGCCTCCGAACTTGGCATCATTTCACTTAAGAATATATGTAAAGTTGATTGCATCCATTCTGCAATGAAAAGAGATTACATTTTATTTTACAAATGGTGTCATTTCAAAAATTGAACATTTTCGCCAAAAAGGTACAATGGAATATCATTTTGCTTACTTTGCCTGTTTAAACGTACCGTATATTTCGTCTTAGATGTGTCGATGCAACACGACTATTTCATGAATATTGACCCCTAAGCAAACCCTCATCCAGCTGAAGGCAAGCATGTTTTAATTGCTGTAACATTTAGAAAGTTCATTTGAAGTATTTTTCTTTACTTTTTATGAAGGGAGCTCACAGCAGTTTGTTTTTATGAAATTGACACTGGTGACGTCGATATGTTTTATGGTTTTTACGACAAAGGTGTTTATTACTATTGCTTGTACAGAATTATGTGTTGCATGTAATACATATTTCAACTTAGCCACGGTGATATATATTGCTTAACCTCATTGTTTGTATATAATACAGTTCACCCTAGATTATCGTCTATTGCTTGGAGCGCTCAAATAGAAAATAGATATATTGAAAGTGGTGTTTAACCAGCCAGCATCTAATTGTTGTCTCGAATGACTGATAATGAATATCACTATGATGTTTTAAATCATCTTTTATTATTTCTACTTTGACACTGCAACGTTCTTAGTGAGGAAAACTTGGATCGCACAGGATGAAATTTAACTAAACATCTTTATTGAAGTTTGAGTCAAGGCGACTGTCACATTCACTAAACCTCAAGTTAATGACATTAACACTGATTTAACTCTAGCAGAAATGATATGAGATATATAAAAGCCCTTTTCTTAAATCTCTGAAATGCTGGTACGTTGCATGTGACGAACAATTCATCATTATATCACAATAGTTTATTTTAATTTGCACTGAAGAAGCATTTTCCATGCAGTGCACTCGCCATATGTCATCATTTTCAAGGATATGTAAATCTCATTTTGAAAAAGAACAAATGTTCATTTTGACATGCACAAAGCACACTATTCATTTACATTGTATAGAAAGTGCGCACTTACAAATCGACGCTACAAACATAAATTAATGGCTAAAAATAGAAATATAGATTTTTCTTCTATTAGCAAAGCTTGCTCGTGTCTCTTGCTGATATATTGGTGGTATTCTGAATGTTGCATTGTGATTCCTTATATGTTGTTTTCCTTTTCATTTACCTCGTTATTCATTTATTTGTATCATATGTTTTCAAGCAAGACAAAAACATATGAAGTGTTTCTTGCCCTTGACTTTAGTTAAATAACAGGTTATTTTCATTTTATGAAAACGTTTTCTAAAAGATATCATTATGTGTATATATAAGATATTACGGCATAAATTAATGCTGCAGAAGTTGCTTGAAGCATTTAATTATGTTTTCACTCCGCAAAAAAACCCACCTTAGTCAAGTTCTATGGAGTCATTTTTTAGCTTCACTTCTTTCCAGTTACAGTTTAGCATGGTTATGCTAGTTTTAAATGGGTTGGTTTTCTAGAAAAGGAAACCTCTTAATGATAGGTCGACAATCTTTACTTGAATGCCCATAAGTTGACTTTAAAAAGTGTTTTTCTTTAAGCTCCATCGTTTACAAAATATCGTCTTGGGCAACTTCAGCCTTGGGACTGTAACATAATCTACAAAACATACTTTTTCAGCGACTGTACCACCCACTCTATTTACTACAACACAAATAACACATAATACAACAGTATATAAGGTATTAAGATGCATGTAATTCCTTATCATGGTGGTATCAGTCTAACCAAATAGTTTTAGAATGCTATGAACCCCTTTTAATGAACTATTCCGTGTCCTTGCTTATAGATGTGTGTCTACCCATGCGCTACACATTTTCCACAATCCCGCTAGTTTATAACCCTACCCTTTATACTCAGAAGCAGACAGGTTGTCCCACAAAGTTTACATGTGACCGATTGTGGAACGTGTCATTTTTGGCAATTAACCAACCTCATCTAAAACCGACATAACGACACTGTTTGGTCTGCACAGTCATTAAAACCTTGAGACATGTCAAACATCGAGCTGCAAATGGCTCCCTATTCTAAAACTTAGGGAATAATCTAAAACTCTGTGACAGATCTATTTATCAGAATTGGTTTTGTAGTAAATCAACATCAATTGTTTATCATACTGGTGTCTTCATAACCATGTCAGGAAACGAGGGATCATCGATCTTTTTTGTACAAATGTTGAAACATGAATGCCTTCCAATACGAAGACATAAGTTTGAAATCGTGTTTAATTGGCTTAAAAAGTATTTGAAAACCTTATTCTACTTGTCGCCTTGGTTTCGATTTGTTGATTTCCGGGATAGATTGCCGCCAGACCAATACTCGATCAAAGAATCACCGCTTATTGTGTTATTGCTCTACCGGCAGCACATTTACATCGCGTCAACATTATTTCAGTAATTTTGCGAGGTCGGCCATTCAAATTGAATGACTTGGGTACTTCGTTCGTGATGCAACAGAATCCGAGAATAGCACACTATGATAGCACTGGTACTTCACCTGCTTAAAACGTAAATGAAACAACGATGGTAGTATCAGACAACCAGATTTGGATTCAAGTCTAGGGTTTCAACTAATGTACTATGGTACAAATGTGCTATCGCCTAAGGTATCAATCTCTATCCTGTGTATGAGAGCCCCTATCCAGGGTTTTCCTTTTACAGATTTAGTCATTACTATCTTTCCTTAGAAACCACAATACCTACATATTTAAAAGTTGTCATGGACTAATGTCAAGTTGTCTTAACTAAAGATATGGACCATACAATCTGGTATTGACATTCAATCGAAAAGGAATCATTTCGAAACAATCATTGAATTTTTCTTCTTTTTAAATATGACATAATCAATACGTTTACTCTGATAGCAAGTGTGATTATCAGGCGTATGTATAGTGGCGACAAAATGGTGGTTATATGAGAATGATAATAAAGAACCAACATTGTCAAAATAAGCGCCGAGAATCTGAACGCGTAGGAACAGCAGCGTTGATATTGTCATATATATTATTGCATAAGGCCTAAAAAAAGTTGTTTGTTTAGGGTAACCCGACCCTACCTAGCCAAACCTGCCTACCCTAAAGATTTTATTGGACCATCGGAAGAAAAAAATCAATTGGCGCCCTATTTTTAACATATCCATTTGAAACTCGCGCATTTTGGCCAGGCCAGTTTACGAGTTAAATAGAATGAGAACATCTGGCAAATGTATGTTTATTCGTGTCTTCTATCAGTGCTTAAGTTCGACAACTTCTGAAATTGCATTTTGATGGATGTTGGTCTGTGTCAGAAGACAGCCCTATGTACTGTTTTCTTTAAAGAAACATATGCACGTAAAAGTGAAGCTCAATTTTAAAAAAGAAATCCCTGCCTTTCCTACCTACTGATTTTGAAGATGTTTCCCTAAAAAAAAAATTCTTTTTAGGCCTAATCAAGATAAAACAAATATTTAACAATCGCAAAAACAATCACATTTGACTTTTCTGTAATCTTCGAGTTTTGGAGAATAGAATCTCCCGCTAGAATTAGCAATACTATTTCATTCTCAATTCGACTGAAATACAACAAATACCGAGTGTGCAACTTGAGATATGCATTCAAGACCCTTGTTTAGAGTGCAGCTGACAAGTTCACCAATTCAGTCAGTGCAATGATTGAAATGTTATAATAAAGATCGAAGTCACCTCTCGAAACGGAATGGGTTTATCTATCGGGTTTATCTATCGGTTTGTGTTTTCTTTCAATAGATTGAAATAGAAAAGTTAACATGTATAGTTCCCAATGAAAAAAAAACCATATTGATGCACTTTTAAAATCCTTTTCCTTTGAACATGAACTTTCCATGCATCATTTGGTTTGAAAATGTTTTGTATTTAGAACCGCTAAGCAAATAATCCCTACATGGCTTACACTACATTACAATAATATTAAGTTAACATTTTTACGAAATAACGATTAATCCTTAAATTCAATTAACATTTTATGAATTTTTGAAAAAAAAACTAATTCATATATCGAGATAATTTTAAAGGTTGTTAACGAATAACTAAATATTCGTTGAGATCTTTTCATTTTGACAATTAGACTATGCCTTTAATTTTCCAATTGGAATTCAGCTTCAGTTCAGTTTTTTTTCATGAGAATAAGAAAATAAGGAGGGAATGCAAAACCAAAGTCCCTATTGATATGGGAATCACAAGCTGGAATTTAAGATACTGGTTTGAAACAATTGGATTTTAGTTCACCTACAATTATCAATATTTACATAAAATGATTAAGAACAATTCTCAGAGGAACTTGTAGATGTTGTGTTCTTTTTATTTAACCTGAGATTCCAAATGTGTTCTGTCTATTAAGCGACGTAGCTAACTGTTCTGATACAGTTATAAACCTTCAACTGCAGCTTAACACTATACATTCATTTTGAAAAGAAACTGACAAGATAGACCCAAAAAATCACAGACACTATTGTTTTTAAGAAATTGTCGTCCTATTCGACATAATAAAAAAGACATACATAACAAACAGCATCAGAATAGCTTCTCTCCATAAATGTATGTGTCTTATCTTTACACCAAAATTATCATGGTCCTCCGCTACATAGAAACTTGCGTATCAAGCACGAACATTGGTGGATCAAATAAAAAAGTTTTAAAGTCATATTGGATAATTCATGAACAATGTCTACTATAATACTTTTTATCCATTAGTCACTCCAATCTTAACATATGGTGCTGAACTATGGGGCTATGTATGTAATAAACATATAGAACAGGTCCATTCTAATTTTTAAAGATTGATAAGCCGTAAACACCTAGGTCAACGATTAAATGGCTTTACCAATTACCAAACAATTACGAAATTTAACCACTTTGTAGCAGACGACTCATGAAAATATTATGGGAAAAGAGAAAGTTCTCGTAACGATCAATATATCCTGTTATCACAATGTTTTCTTTCCCATCAAAAGATCATTTTGCAATTTCATCACATTTTGAAATGTCGTCTGCGAACTCTTTCGATTTGGGACTGTAAAGAAATTGGCGTTTGGTAAAAGGTTAATCTGGCTGCGGAAGATTCCCAATTGCAATAGAATGCCATATGATATTCTAAGTACGTTTGGTAAGGCTTATTGATATGACAAATCACTGATACCCCAAACAATTTTTTCTAATGCTTAAAGCACAAGATGCAGTAGAAATAATTAGGTAACAAAAGTATGAATATTTCTTTTTAAACATGGTTTTGGTTTCATATCGATCTCACACGAAATTGGCTACTCAAAACAATTTTGTAAACTTTTTAAGCAGAAATTGATTGATTGATTTCTACAAACATGCCATAGTGACAAAAGTAACATACTTAGATGTAACATTTAAAAATATAAATAAAATAACATTTTGATGTAGAATGATATCTTGAAACTGACCTCAAACCTTATTATGAACGTGCGTTGGCTCGTTTAAGATGCTCAAGTCACAAAATTAACATTGAAATTTGGAGACATTTTAATTTTGAATTTGTTTAGAAATTATTAGGTTTGTCTATTTTGTTTTCTCCGCGAAGAAATTTTGATTGTTGTGGACAAATATCATGCATTTTGATATGTGAAAACGTTTGAGGCATTTGACATGTCTATTCAGACAACAGCCCGTACAAACATAGATAATTTATACAACCTTTGTAAAACTGACGATAATACAATCTTTAAAATCCTAGATTTTTATGTATCAATATATCTAGAACAAATTTCCAATTGACGTAATAGTAGTCTTGTAGTGTGATAATCTATTTGATATTCTTAAACCCTTGTAATGATAATATTGATGATAGTGTTTGACACATCTAAACTAAATTTGAGTTGTATAATATGTATATGTATTGTAGGCCTGATGCCTATTTACTGAAATAAATTGTGTTGTATTCTATCGTCAGAAGCTCTGCTTTACAAAAACAAGTGCATCTATGTGACACGTCTACTTCAAACTGTGCTAGTAATTGTTTTGACAAAACAAAAACGAAACCTTTTCAAACGAAATCGTCAATTAAACTTAACTTGATGATCGATGGGGGTCAAATTATCCATAAACTTACTCATGAAGATGGAACTGTTTTATTTTGTCACCAGAAGTTGATATGACCTACAAAGACAATCTACTAGTAGTAAACAGCATTGCGCCCTTTTGTGGGCCCACATCCCCAATGCCTTATTGAACATGTCTGAGCGTCTAACATAATGTATATAAGAAGTGTGCGTTTTATATACTTTGTTAGGCACTCAAACAACTACACCAATCCCAACCACAACTGCATCAACCAATTCAACTTCAACTTCAACATCAACACAATCAACAACCGAGTTAGTGACTGATACACAACCAATCTCTACGACGCAGCCTCACAGCCAAGTTCTAACAACAGTCAGGGATAATGAATCAGATCCGATTGTTGTTCCGCTAGCTGTAGGCTTATCATTGGGTGGAACAGTCATACTATTAGTTGTTATTGTGGCTGTTGTTTGCTGTATGAGACGCCAGAGGAATGAATTGAAGAGAAACCCCTCTGCAAGTGTATCAACATCAGCTAACCACATGAGGTCGGGCACTGAACAGTACCGGGTCACGAACAGAAGACCGCAAACAGCAGGGCCTTTAAGACGAGCAACCCCAGATCAACGAGACCGTCGGCAATATATCCCAAGTACCAACTATTATCATGAGCCTGAGTTCACCTATGCCCATGGAAGGCAACATGGGAACAGGTCTTCTGGAGATAGAGGAAACGTTCGACAAGCATCTGAAGATCACAGAAAACCACATGCGAGGCGGCACCATGGTTCGGAAGCAGGGGTCAGAAGGAATCCAATGTACATTGAAGAGATGAGACCAACTTCAGTTGATCGAGGCGCAGTCGATGTATTGCAACACAATTAGTGTCAGATATACACCTCAATTCAGTCATGGTTATAATTACTATTAACTGTATTCGGCTAGTGATAAGAACTATAAGGTTAAATACCTAACCGGGGTTATAAAGGCATTTTTGATTGTGAAAAACTTATCTTAATGCGTGCAGTGCTTGACGCATGGTCAATTTTGGTTGTGTATAGAATTAAATAGAATACAATAGAAAACGGGGGTATGGTTTCTATTAAGGTAAGACCTGGGTAATGAAGAAAAGCCAGAATAACAAAATCAAAGATTAAACAAAGCAGATGCCATTATAAAATCAAGTTTCATATTATAAGAATCTTTCCTGGATTAGAATTTGTATTTGCCAACTTTATTTATGAATTAAAATTTAAAGCGAGGTCATTAATATGAATAAATAACGAAGTCGTTGATATTCAATTTATAAATATAAATTCAAAATCAGGCAAATTTTGAAAATTGGCTCGGCGAATGTCTTCGAAGCGATGCATATTTCATGAATTACATTTAAACGTATTCTTTTACCAAAGCAATAACCAGTTTTCCATTACACAGGTCTTACCTTAAGTGAGTCTCAATATACGTCCATTCATATTGACAACCATATAACAACGGCAACACAAAACTGTTCTGGTTTTATTTCTATATGCAGTATTATATATTAGTATTAAATTGAAGTTCATATTGAAAAGATCATTCTGATTGTGCAGACTTATGAAATATAAGTATGCTATGTGATGATCCTAAAATGTCTGTTTCCAAGCGTATATATTTCTATAACAAAAAAAGATCTATGTAACAGCACAAACACCGGTTAGTTTTGAAATATAAGAATGTTCAAAATGTAGTTTGAATATTTTGAACCATTGTCTTGCTATGAAGGTCGTAGTGGGAGAAGTAAGTGGGAAATGTATGTATGTTATAATTCTATATATAAGTATACGCTCTATGGTAATGAATTGCTACAAGAAGCAGGACTGGTTCTAGGGTACGAAACTTCACTGTAAGTGTCTTATCAATATTGGAAAGAAAGGATTATCTTTGTAAATCAGGACCAATGTACATGCGCCACTTATTTGTTTTACATTACTGCAAACACAGGATCAGTGAAAAATACAGATTTGTGCAATACATGGCGGTCACTTAATCGTACAATTAGAATGCTTAAACCTGATACTGTATTTTCTGCTGCCGCCCTCGAAATGAAAATGGTTCTTTGCAGATTAATTGTTCAACACCAAAATCACTGTATATTCGTTTTTGTAATCCACTTGCAGAAAATCACCTTATTATTCGGAATTCTATATCCTTAATTGTATAGTACATATTTAATTAACGTTTTTATTTCGATACTTCGTTCGATTTATGTATGTAATAATGCTGTATGTCATATAACATATCATTAAGTCAGTTACATTTATAAAATAATGTATCCTAATTCGGTTAGAAACAAGGTTTTTTCTCCTCCTTTTTGTTAATTATGAAGACTATATACTCTGGTGTTCCTTTATTAAGTTCTGCGTTACCAACTGTGTATTATTACGGCTAGTTTGATGAAAACACATCAGTACAGGAGCGTGTACCTGATCCATGTTAATTTTCAGTGCATATTCTGAGTATCACGTGTCCGGTTACTTTTAGCTTGACGCTATATTTAGATTCTGTTGTTTTGCCATCTGATTTGTATGAAATGAAAAATACCTAAATTCATCAAATAAAATATTGGTTTTTCTGGTAATAATAAAATAGATTGATTATTTTCATAATTTCAAAAAAGAATAATCCTATGACGTCTTGCAATTTTAGAATTTTCATAATTCATCGCTTACTTGTATTGACAGAGTGTTCAACAACATGAACTAAACATTGAGGTGAATTTTAAATGGTCAGCTTATCCAGTATCATTTTGTTTTTCTGGCCCTGAAATTAATTTAAACCAATTTGTGATAAATATTTGAAGTAGTTTGTATCCGTGTATTTCAAAATTATTGCACATCAAACGTGTATGCTTTTATATGGTCCAATGTTTTATTCCAAGTTCAAGTGAAGATATGTGGTCTTTGTTTCTACATCATCGATACAATGCCCTTGTAAAATCTGCCCCTTATAATTGACTTATGCTATGTGTTTCCAGTCCTTTCTCATTGAAACTTTGTAAACGGTAAGATGGCTACTCTCGAGTAGCGTCCTGTAAACACATCAAACAAATCGCAAATCGCAAAATAGATCCTTTTGGTTGTGTTTACTACCAGACAAACTACCTGAGGACCTTTCCTCATACGATTTCAGATTTTGCATTTATATTTAATCCTTTATTTATATCAAGATGAAGAGAAGGAGACACCCAGGGACGATAGAGATTTTATTCGACCTTACGTAAATGCCTTATCAATTTCATATCGACAGAAGCTTCGTGATATGGATGCTTTATAAGTTAAATATTTATCGAACCTTTGTATTACCTTCAACTCGTCAAGCCATGATACGACTGATATTATGGCATTAAAACATCCACCGACTGGTTTGGAATGTCTTCTTTTTCATATTGCAAATCCTTAGATCGAGTTACAGTTTACACATTTAATCATGGTTTAAACAATACACCGAAATGCTTCATTCCTGCAATGCCTACATCCAACTTATTCTTTATTTTTTAGAATTGAAAAATAATATATGTACATGCCCTCTCTTGAAAATCTAAACACTGAACCGTAATGCATAAAAGGGTTGCCTATTTTTCGGATTATTTGAAGTACATTGAGTGATCTTCTCTTACAATAAATGCTCTTATACAGCCTGTTATGTTGAAATATAGAAATATACCTTGTGTCTTGAACACATTTCAATAGCAAAAAAAACTATCTTAACTTTTCTTTAAAGGGTCTAAAGAATGGTTTAGGATGAGCTAGGAAATATTCAAAGAAACAATCCCAATCATAGATTAAATCGAAGGTTTGAGATATGGAGAAATCTGATCTAGAACCGAATTTGCTGTAGTTACTATAATTCATATCGGATACAGATATGACAACATTCATGGCCACATGCTTATTACATCAAGTTGAGATTTTTTTGTTAATTTTGATATATTTTTGTTCGTTAATCAGACTTTTTTAGTAAAATTGACAAAACTTAGTTATTGTGTCTTTATCATACTTGCTCTTTGCAAATTCGTCTGGAGGCCCTATAAGCTGTTTTGTGCACGTGGATTTCTTTCGAATCTCGGACGTTTGCGATCCCGGACAAATTGCACCCTTTTGTGTATAGGGCGGTCCTTTGCCCCATTGCTGTAATGTAGAAGGCGGATTGTTGTCCTTTTATATATGTTTTTATTTGCTTACACCCTGATCGTATTCCGATATATCTAAACAGATATAACATTTCTATCATTTGTTTTATCTATTTGTTAATTAAACATGTTAATTTTGCTCTATTACACCGATGTCATATGGTCATTAATGTTCATCCAACCTTGGAACAGTGATGCACGAAGACTGGGCACAACAATCAATAGTGCGCGAGGAAGAGAATGTCCCATATTAATATGTTTGTTACTGGAAACGATAAAAGTACGTTGTATTCCGTAATTTCACTTGGTCGGCCCATATAATTCGACGTTAATTTGCTTATTTTTGGTTGAATTACTTCTCTCGTAACAGCTGACAAAGCTGAATGATTGCTAAATCTCCGATGAATGTGTATTACAAAACGGCAGTGATCTTGTTGTGAAAGTGTACAAAAACAAGAAAAAGTCTTCATGAAAAGTGTCCCATGTAAAATTACGATCCCTTCATAAA
Organism: Cerastoderma edule; assembly: GCA_947846245.1. NCBI lineage: Eukaryota > Metazoa > Mollusca > Bivalvia > Cardiida > Cardiidae > Cerastoderma > Cerastoderma edule. The sequence goes on from OX401408.1 coordinate 180,528, forward strand.
TCGGTTGGGGTATTCACATACTATCTGTGCGCCTTTTGTGTCTGTTACAGGTTCGACCGATTCGACATCGGATACTTGCAAATGGTGCGTGATTATCCCATGTGGTTGGTGTATGGTAATAATTGCTATAGGTGTATTGATAATACTAATCATCGGAGGAGGATGCACACTCTGTTACTGGAAGTATAAACGAATATACTTGTGTAAGTGGTTGATTAATTACCTATATTTTAACATTGAAAATGCATAAAGGAATCCCCGCTTTTAAAGTACTATGATTTTAATGTGTTGTAATATACAGCATAGGAAGGGATATATAAAACTCATTCCAATCAATTATTTCAAAGATTTAAATTTTCATAATAGAAAGATTTCATTCATTGATAAAAGTTTAGGTGGCCGTGTATGCCCAGAAAGGTCTCTTGTGTTGCACATTCAGATATTTATTGCAAGTCTTTGTTGGCTAATTTTGTGACCTGTTTGACCACAGAAACACTCCGCACTGAGTTACTTGTTTGATCTTATAAATGATAGGATTGTTTAAACACACATTGAGCAGATTGATTCATGACAATTTTATTAGAAGTTTATAAGGAGTTATTTTCTGGTTTTCTTTTTCACATGGTTGTCAACACGTTTTATACTGACAATACCTTACTATAGAATTGGCATCCAATGTTGCTTTGAATTTGAGCCTAGTAAAAAAACGGCCTTTAGCAGAAAAGGAGCTCAAATTTATTTTAGACGCAGGTATTTTCATACTTATGCATTTACAATAGGAATACCATTACCAATGGAATGAAAAAAAAAAATTAATTACCAAGACGATAAAACATTTTTTGTTCAATCAGCGATATACACGCTTTAAATCACCGAAAGGCCAATTATCTGAACTCGTTGTCATTCAGAGTATAAGGGAAAGTAGGTGAAATAATTACTTTTAATTTGATATTAGCATTCATAGTTTTAGTTTTTCAGAATAGACGTGTGTAAACATATTAAAATCGCAAGTGGGGACTCCATCAGTATACGTTTTTTTCTTACAGTCAAAAAAGAAGACATCGTCATTCCAGCTAAAGAAAACGGAGGGTAAGTGCAATGATCATTTGATGTAATGCCCACTATTTTTTTTTTACTTTTGACCAAGCATCTTTCATTTATGTCATTATCTATTGTTTATGTCGGCCCAAATGCAGAAAAGGAAACATCTATACATATATCATAATTACCATAACCATTATTACTTTAGTTATAATGAAAAGACCTTGGTACCGTATTATCAAATGATCAATTTTCATCATTAATTCTTGTTCACATGCAGTAGAATGCTTAAGATGAGCCATGGTCCGTTCATGTTCAGGTGTCCTTTTGTCAATCATTCATCGACTTCTGTAAAACGTCAATGTCATTATACTTCATTGATCCTCTACAAGAAGCCGCTTCACATAATTCCAGGAGTTTCCTTGATTTTGAGGTATTGGCATAAAAATGCCATTTTAGAATGCCCAGCTCTGATAATATGTTTGTTAGAATGGCTTTCATATTTCAAAAAAGTCATAAACTTGAGGTCATTCAAATGATTTCCCTGGAATCAAAATAGACATCGTCATAGGAACATGACTTGATGAAACTTAATGCAATTTTTCATTATCTGACAACATAAGAAAAAGAGCTTAGTAATTTGCGTTTATCATCATTTAAAGGCCATTTGCAACGACTGTTCAAAATATGCACCTCGTATATCAAAAAAAGGTCTATTCTAGAAGGCAGCAGGGTGGAATGATTAGTATAACACTGTTGTAACACTGTAATACTGTGTGAAATAAAGTGTATGTTTTGTTACATGTTAACCGTACTTTCTACTCCTTTGTGACATGTGTCATTTCCATCTAGACGCTAGGTTTATGGGATGAATGGTTGTTACCATCTACAGTGTTTAAACATTCCTTAGTTGGCGTTCCAAATTCTGACAAAAGTCTAAGTTTCTTATCATTCAAATTTGAACGGCACGGATTTATTGTGTATTTTTAACTTTTAATATGTACATACTGACCGTTGTAACCATGATTGGACTAATAAAGATTTATGCATAAGGCATGTATACCTTTTTGTCCTGCATTCGTCATACTCTCTACGCAGGGATCACAAATTGAACAGTGTGATACATAGAAACTGTAATGCTTCAAAATAACAATATAACAAAGATCACAATGTAACAAATCCGCCATTCCTTACAATTACAACTATTTTCTTTTCAATTATCATTATAACTTTTATCACAGAAGTCATAATGGAACAACCCTATTTCTTTTAGTTCTGCAACTAATGTTTCCTAATTACCATAACCATTTTTACTTTAGTCCTATTGAAAAAGACCTTGGTACCGTTTTATCAAATGATTTACGGAAACTATTTAGTGAAGTCGAAACTGATTAATATCTAGATATTTCGGTGATGTGATTTAATACTATTCATCGATCATGATTGAAAACGTTGTTTGGAAACTAGATGTTAGCCACAAACGTTACTCAGTAAGTTGACATTCATAACGTATTCTTACATGTTAGTGGTGACATTGTTTTGTGTTGACAAGTTTTATATGTTCATTAATTCAAGAGTGTGACATGCTTTTGTTAACACGTGAATTAGTTTTTATTTGATAAATATTACCACGGCAGTATCATATAGATGACATTTTGTAGATATTAAAAAGAAATTATGTCATTGTCAAGATATTGTTGTTACAGAAAACCACGCGATGTTGAGAGAATTACGTCCGCAAGTCATGTTGAAATGAGTGACATTTCGCCTGAAAAGAGCTATTTTGCTTCCAAAGGAATTTCTCGGTAAATTAAGTTTTTGAATTCCTTAAGTTTGTTTTTGCAAAGACTTAAAGAGGATTTCTGCTTTAAGCATACATGAAGCTAGATCGGAAACACGGTCTTCACTCGATAAACTTGAACTTATCACTTATGTATTGTGAACAGAACAGTAGATATCTTAATTTTGACTTAAGTATATTGCATTCACAAAGGGTAATAACATTGAATAAGGGTTATGTTTATAAACAAATCAACTAGAAAGAAATGCAATAACGATTGATAGAGAAAGGAACAGAGAATGGTTAATGTTTCATAATTACCATAACCATTTTACTTTAGTCATAACGAAAGACCTTGGTACCGTATTATCAAATGACTAACGGAAACTATTTGGTGAAGGCGAAACTGATTAATGTCTAGATATTTTGGTGATGTGATTTATAACTATTCATCTGTTGTGATTGGAGAGAGATAGAGAGATATAGGGAGAGAGAGAGACAAAGAAAGAGAGAGAGAGAGAGAGAGAGAGAGAGAGAGAGAGAGAGAGAGGGGGGGAGATTGAGAGATGGAGAGAAAGAGTGAGTGAGAGAGAGAGAGAGAGAGAGAGAGAGAGAGAGAGAGAGAGAGAGAGAGAGAGAGAGAGAGAGTGAGAGAGAGAGAGAGAGGGACAGACAGACGAACGGACTGACGTACAGACAGACAGACAGACAGACAGACAGACGGACGGACGGACGTACGGACGGAAGGAAGGAGGGGCGGACGGACGGAAGGAAGGAGGGGCGGACGGACGGACACAGACAGACAGACAGATAGATAAATCGAAATATGTTTTTCTTCATCCAACATGTATTGATACGGAATTGTGTTTTAGGATACTGATGTTTCCTAAGTATAATATTTTAACTTATGTATTCCCGATATTTTTTCCAGTAATAGGCGATAATGGCCAAGGACTTCTGGTATGTATCATGTCTGCTTTTAATGGTTCAATATCTTTCAGAAAAATATCTATGTAAAATAACCATGTACATGTATCTTAAATCAGGGTAAAGCATGGCATTCCTTTTGGTAATTGGCTTTGTGTATTACATGTACCAAAGTTAAACTTTCTACGATTGAATTATGGGTTTGAAATATTTATGTAACTTTTATACTGTATGTCAAAATTGGTATCTCAGTAAGTACATTACTTGATGATAAATTTCATTGGTATAATGAAGTGCATGGCCTTAACAAATTGGTTAAGATTTGCTTTAGTTGTTGATCCCTATATGAGTAAATCACATTTAAAGGCGCTTGATCACAGATTTGAGGAAAGTTATTATTTTAAAATTGAATTCTTTAAAATTGTATAGCAGCTTAACCAATGTTTGAGACGTCATGAGAATAATCACTGAAAGTAAAACCAGTTTTTATCTAAGTATTTAGAGCCTTTATACAATGAAATGATATGTATTGGATTTTTTAAATTGCAAATCGTATCATCTGTGAACAGCACCTTTAAAGTAATGTTTGCTCATCATAAACAAACTCTTATTGTGTTTCGATCTTTTCAAAGGCACGTTATAAAACATACATATTAAAGTACTTATCAGGAGCAGGCGAGTTAAGTACATTTGATATGCTTTAAATTTAGGTCATTTTAAAATGCCACATTGATAATACATTTACAATGGCTATCGATGTTGATGACACATCTTAAAACAATTACTAAAATCGAATGTATTTTTCGGTCTAAACGTGTATTGAATTTCTTCACGAAAACGGTAACTACGATGTGAAAATTATTGGGAAAACAATGACTGGTCCCCGAAAGAAAACGTCTAGCGGTAATCTCCAATCTATTAATAGAACGTGACGTAACAAGCTAGCACTCAAACCGATGTTTACACATTGTCTAATTAATCTCGAACCAGTACGAATCTCGCGTAAAACAGCTGCCTTTAATGCATACTAGCGCTCAGAAAAACTGCAAAACTGGGTAAAATGAGTTATAAATAATGATAAAATATGTTCAAAAATAGCGGAAAACAACATGATCATGACACTATAGCGTATACACTATTCATTATCTATTTTATTTTTCAAAGTGCTATTTTCACAGATTTGGTGCCCACCAATTTAACTTCATTGTTTACATTCGAGTAACATCTCAAATAACAAGGAACGCTCGGAAACATGTGAAACATAAAAAAGATACCGTCATATATCCAATATTAACAACGTGAACATTCAAAATGGAGAATTTCATGGGTTTTATTGGTTCCAACGTTTCCTGGCTGAACTTGTTTAGTCGCTAATTGTTAACAAACCTTATTTTTTCTACTCTTTTAAATGCATCATGTGTACGTGTTACAGTCTCAATTGCTTTGTAAAAGGGAATTTAAAGTACTTTTCAATTAATTTTCAATAATTCTAGAACTTTCACAATTTAAGTGTAAACGAGCACAGATATGGCTTTAAATGTTGTTCAAAAATCTTTATCTCTAGATCTATAGACAATGAACCCTCTGCAACACCTTAAACTTTCAGAATGTCAATTTCCAGCAGACTTTAAAAATTACTGCAAGGTACGATAGTCAAAACAATTGCGACGTGAAGATTGCCCTTTATTTTTTGATGGGCGAAGGGGATATTGCCCGATGCAAAATTTTCTCAATATTTCCCGATCGCGTCAAATTAGTTTGATTAGGAGATACGAGTACTGCCCGAAATGAGTAAAATTTCTTTTTGCATGTATTTTATTTCCAATTTGCTGCTGATCGGAATTCCTCATTTTCTTAAAAAGAAATCATTTATTTTTGCTGTTTACATAAGTTGCTCATTGGAGAATACCATAGGTGTTGCTGAAATATGCATTCTTTGAAGGTCTTGGACATTTTGTTAGCATTAATATTTACAATTTGAAAGATCAGAATGAAACCATAGAATATACACCTTATACTGTCAGAATGTGACTTTGAAGTAGATTTTAAAAAAATATATAAAGAGTATGAAAATATTGCTCGGAATGAGTAATAATTCTTTTAACATGGATTTCATTTCCAATTTGTTGCTAAACAGCCTATTGTCATGAAACTAATATATGCAGTCCTAATTTGAAATATCTTTTGTGGCATTACTTTTCTGTAGATGACAACCTCTTTTTTTAAATCCTATGCACTATGCAGTGTTTATAATAAAATAAACATTTTTACTATACACCTGTTGTTTTCTGAAAAAGAGAGAAAAATCCAGTTCTGCGGAAGACATGATGTATCAGCATCAAAATTTTACTTTTTTCAGTTGAGAGTATTGGCTAAAAGAGCCTCCTGTGAAACGAGGGTGGCGAAAAACAACAGTGAATATAAAGTTGTATTCTGATTGGTTAAACATAAGGCAAATTGATCGGCAAATGACCCAAACTGTAAATGCTGTAAATGAGTTACAGCTTGGAAGCACTGTGCGATAAAAACAATGTTCCCCCAATGGGCCAGAGGGGACCAATCGGCGACTAGAATTAAAAATATTGACTAATAAGAACCGATATTTCAGCGAATAATCGATATTCGATCTGCCGCGTATTGATATCGAATGCATCCAGACGTAGGGTGTCCAAATATCCTCATTTTGACTTTGATTGTTAAGGAATCGTTTTGATGGCTCTCGGTTCGGTACACATATATATACAAACACGTTCTTAACGAAAAAAGAGTGTTTTTTGTATCTGGTATGAAAGATATGTGGAAAACCGTACACGTATGGTCTATGAGTGTAAAGCGGAGTATCAGATAGGGTTATGCCTTTGGAATATTAGGTTTGAACTTGTCTTTAAATTGTTCTAAATGAACTTCTACTTTGTCGTATTGTATAAGGTAATCAAGACATTACATGCTCTTATGTTTATGTATTCATTAACCATATACGAAGATGTTACACTTAAACCCCTTCCTCTTTAGCATGGCTTCGCTTTCTTTCGATAAGTGCGTTCCTATGATACAGATTAAGCCGAAGCTTTATTCCTCATTTGTACTCATGACCTTTACCTATTGTTTCCTTTGAGATTGCTTTTAGTTTGTTTTTTCCTGAAAACTTCTGCTTTCTCGTTATATCGTGATCAACTTTGTTTTTCTGACGGGTTGTCCTTAAAGAAGATCTACCAACCAATGGTTCTCATATCATGTTAAAAGCTGTACTCTACTTAAGACTGTTAATATCACATTTTTGCATTTTCGTCGATCCAAGAACACTCTCTTTTGGTTATTTCATTTAAATTAAGATGGGTCTTTGACAAACATTTAACCATTTTGAACGATCAGAATTTCGGAATAAGCCAGTGTGTTTCTGGGTAAGTCTATGTTGTTGAAGATGTTTCAGTTGACGACAGTTGATCGAAGAACATAATCTGTGAGATATTTCCTTTGAAATAAGATGGGTATTTGACCTACCTTAAACCAGTTTGAACGCATCAGAATTTTGGCATAAGCCAGACTGTTTCAGGACATTGCTCAAGATGTTTCCGCTGACAACATGTGCTATTAGACCGATTCAATGTGATTGAACTGAACCTTGCTTGTTTAACATTGATTAAATGTATTGCAGACATCTTTCCTTTTTTGTTCAAGTGTTGATGATCATTCTTTGAAATCTGCATTTGATTTGTTTCTGTTGTATATATTTGTATAACCATTATATCCATTTCTCATAAGTGACCTTACTAATTTCTTTATTTTGATATAAAGACTCAGTGGTCTTGCTAGAAACAACTCCGGTAATGAAACATCACGTGGAACTAAACCTCCACGAAGAACCATACACGACGATAACAAGGGCAATGGTCAGTTGATTCATACCAATAGACCTATTACTTTACCTCCGATAACAGGTTATTCCAAATTTAGACCAGATGATAATCAACGCTCTGGTGATCCTGATAAGAACACACCAAACAATGAAGCAAACTATACACCCAGACCACTGCCGATACTTCCCAATATTCGGTAGAGTCCAGTCAGGCGCCCAACATGGATGATGTAGAAACAGAGACAACAAAAAAGAAGAAAAAAGAGGAAAGAGACTAACGAGGATCGTTTAGACTAAATAGTATTTATAAGCACATGGCGCACATTTATACTGGATAGTTTTGAGTTTTAGGTCGAGCTTGACACGTGCATTCTTGTTCCTCTAGATTGTTATCAAATCCTCTGAATATATGGTTTTGCTTTTCATTTTATTTTTTCGGGATTGTCCTTTTCACTGTATCT